>WAAD01005434.1:23147-34426 GCA_013389945.1 Fregata magnificens
AACCGCACCTTCTCAACACCCTTTTTGGGGAAAGGAAGTCTCCTACAAACATTCAACGCAATAAAGGTAATTTCACAATAACTGATACTCTACTGCAATACATAACACAAGGGCTCAAAGTCTTTTCTTGTTGTGCAGCCTTTATTTTCCCTCTAATGGGATTGGGTTGCAGAGTGACATGGGGTCCAGAATTTGGCCCGTCAGGCTACCTATATTTTAAAACACAGTTGTTGAAACTCAAGGTATCAGATATTGACCTCATCAAGTAATTATAGGCTGAAACCAACATAAGCATCACATACTCTTCATGGAATCACATACCATACACAGGGAGTCCAACCAGACCTGAATACCATCTGCCAAAACCTCCCTTGCTCTGCTGTCCCAGCAATATCTTAAGTCTGCATTATTTTTATTTGCACATGACATGTGCACACAGGACATGTGAAGTGTGAGCATTCTAATTTTGCTGCAATTGATATCCCGATATACTGACACCTGGAGAACACAATGGAGCAGTGTTCTTAGGCTCCTTACCTTTAGAACAGGCCTAATACCCAGACTTTTGTCACTTCATACCAAACTCCTCTCACATCTTATGAGAAGCAGTTCAGCTTCAAGCAGCTCTGTGAACTTGGTTTGGCGACTTTTTGAACCCAAACTTTATTTTCAATTCCCACCCAACTGTATATATTTTTAATTCAACAACATCTAAATAAAGAAATCAGGCATATTGAAATCATCAAATAAAATCTGAGAAGGGATGCTCTGAGGTTTTCATAAAATTTTGACTTTGTTGGAAGAGGGCAGCTAAGTAATGCATGAAGCAAGCCATCTGGGTTTTCTTTTCTATTCAGCCAAAGAACAGTTTCACCTTAATTTCTATGAAATACCATTAAAATATTGGATAGCATCTAGCAAAAATAAGATAAATTCTTCACAGTTATATACAAATAAAGATAGTACGCAATGACCACAGAAAGCCCTTACCTAAAGGCTGACAAAGACATACAAGAAGTCAATGCTTTTGCAAGCCCAAGTTAGGGACCTAGGTAGGTTCCAAGTGAAAGGTCTACACTGCCATCTGCCCCTCTTCACATCATTCCTTTCCTCCAGCTGTCATGAAGAGAGGCAAGAAACAGCAGAATTCCATTTCCTAGGACCATAACTTAGAATGGTGGAAATTAGGAAACAGGATTTGATTCATTGCGTGGCCTAACAGCAGTGAAAGATCCAACCTCTGCAGGATGGTAAATTAAGAGCAGATGGACATGACTTTGAACTGATAGAAGAATACTTCTTTTACTATTTCCTTGCGCTTGCTTTCCTTTGTTTTAGCTGATTCATACCTTCTCCGGGTCACTTCTGCCGTCTCTGTATCATGCCAGAATCAGTATTTTAGAATAAAACCGGTAGTAGCCACAAAGCTCAGGCAGTAGCCACTTCTCAGAAGTTAAGCACCACATAGAGACCATTTTCAAAAACATTCCTTCCAATGAGTTATACTTACGGGCTGATGTTATTTGAAGGAAAAAATCTAAAAGGTATTCTAAAATAGTCTAAAAATTGAATGCTTTTTCTTTTCCAATGAAAACACATCATTCCACACACACACATATACAGTACTTTGCTTGGCTGGGTTTTAGGGCAAAAGAGCATATTTTTGGGGGTGGCAGTAATTCTGAGGATTTTTTTGTTCTTTTACAATCTACTATTTACAGAGCAGACAATGCTTTTACAGAAAGAAGCTATTGAGCCTTGCAAAAATTATTGACTTTGTGAAGTTCATTTCTTATCCTATAAATCTAAAGAGTGAACCTTACTATAGAGAACACAATATAGCATTCCTCTTGTGTGAACAAAGGCATCACAGAACATATATGATTTCTTACTCAGTTCTATACATCTATTAAATAATTTGTTTTTATTTGTACAAACTGAAATTCTAATTTTAGGCTGTCAGTCAGAACTTAGCATATATATCAGGCCATGCTGAAATCAGAATTAATACATGCACATGTGAGTTAAATTATGGGCACAGAATTTTACGTGAATTTTTAAGTGATTTTTACAGTGTTCTATTGTATTTCAACAAATTTAACTCTCACTTAGTTATACCAGATCTTTTTCACATAAATGTCCAGTAAGGTTGAGATGTGGAAAACCAGTTTTTGTCTTCCAGCATCACCTCTCTCCACTCTTCCTCTAAGCTTTCAAAACTGGGCACAGTTCAGCTTGGATTACTGAATTAGGTGGACCTTTCACCTGAACTTTCATAGCAGTTTTTATATCCTTATGACTAAGATACTCTTCACCCTAGAAAGTTAAGTTGGCAACACAAATGTGACATTAACTGATATGAAGAGAAAGAGAGCTATGCTAGCAATGATAAGACAGAAAAATGAAACATGCAAGTTTTAAAGGGCATAAAAGGCCACGATCTTTCTTTATGTGTGCAGAAAATGCCTACAATTGGATCAGAATTTTGTTCAAAGAGTAGGAGAAGTTACTGACTGCTCCTTTTAGAATATCAGCCTTCATTGCCATGATTAAGGCTTTGGACGAGAAAGGTAGGTTCTGTAATACTTCTGAGCTTTACAGTATGAACTCTGAGCGTAAAAAAATCCATATGTGTATAATTGTGCATGCTAGCAGTGACAAAAAGGAGGTATAATATCCTTAGTTAACGACCACATTCAGGAAGGCTGAACACAAGAACGTCATCAGAAGGTCAGAATTCTTCTGTTAGCATTTTGGGGATAAAGTGCACATTGAAATCTTTTCTGTCCTGTAATTCAATAAACAATAATAACCCCTCTTCACTTGAAGCAGAAAAAGTATCTATTTTAACATAAAAGTTCATTAGAATTTACTGAGAAATAAATTAATAGAAATAGGCTGCTGTGGAATTAGAGTATTAATAGTATATTAACTGCAGTTAGTTCCTTTTTAATCTAGATAATTCTTGCAGGGATATAAATCCCTATTCTTATTTAATTCTCTATTGGGGGCTTAAAGATTCCCCCCCTTAGGAAAGGTGTGTTCTTTTCCATAAAAGCGTAGTATTCTAAATGGGGGGAGGGGAGGGAATCTGTGAAGATGTTTGCAGAGCAAGCTTATGTTTTAGAATGAAGAACCATTTGGAAGTCATCACAGAGTGATGCACAGTAGCAAACACAAGAACAGAGGAATCATTCCTTCTGCAGTCCTCACTGATGGTCCAAGGATTCCAGAGGCACAAACTTTTCATAAGAAAAAAAATGTTCTGATAGCAGCAAAAGCTGACTAACAGGGCTAAAATAGAGCCTTGTTGTTACAAAGTATGGAAAACCTGTGCAATTTGCGTGGTCCCTAACCAGAGCCTACAATGGTCATGAAACTTTTCTTAGTTTTTTTCCTATTTTCCGCCACAGTGTTGCACCAAACACCCTTGAAAAATATGGAAGGGTTAGGAACAACACTGACAAACAGAGCAAGCAGAACCAGCACAGTGTGCTGGCAGCTGCAGTAGTACAGGACTGGCAGTAGGACGGAACACATGGTTGGCACTTATCAAACAACAGAGACAACCACTATATACCAAGAATGGGGTATATCTCTGTGGGGTTCCACCACAAGAAATGACAAGAAGGACTGTATCTATGACTTTCTCTAACGTTCATAACTCAAAAACTCCGACCTTGATCACTTTAGCAGATGGCTTTGCTCTGCTGTAGTTGCAATTAAACAGAGTGTGCCAAAGTGAACAGCAAATTACCCGTGCTATCTATCCCACTTAAAAAAAATCTGCAGCCTTCCAGTATCTAGTGGGACAAAATCCAAGATTCTCCAGCCCCAGCCCATGCTGGATTGCCATTATATTTTATGTCAGTCAGTACTTCAGAGAGTCCAAGACCCTTGGCATATGTTCTTAGTTAACAAAATGGAAAATTAAACTTTGTAGCAACCCCCTGCCACTCCCAAAATAAGAGAAGAATTCTATCTACATCAATGAGCAGGAAGTCTGATCTTCCTATGCCAGCCAAAAAGCCTGCAATGTAAGGACATTTGGCTCAAGAAAGGAATTTACAATAAGCAAACTAGCCTAAATTCACACTCCTTTATTTCAGGTACTGAGGAATATTCATAAGGAATACGAATTTTAAAATCACCTCTGCTATTGACAAGCATAAGTTTATGACTTTGACAGAGCTTTTAGGCTTTTTAAAAATCAGTTGATTGTTTGAAAGCGTTCTCCTCATGGAAGAACTGCTCCTGAGTTTCTTCAACACACTAAAAATACCACGATCATAAACCCAGTATATACACAAACAAACAAAAAAAAAAGGTATAAAACAGGAAGAGGTACCTAAACATTGTGGCATTTCCACTAATTAAAGACCGTATATAAGACCCCATGGAGTCTGAAAGACATAACAAGACAACTTCTAAATGTGAGACCTAGTCTTCGGTTCCTAGCTATCAGAACATACTTGCCCCTGGGCTACGCCGAAAAGGAAACATGAGCAGCGTCTGCTCATGGAGTCCCTAGCATTGCTGAATTGGAAATACTCAAGTACAGTAGTTTTTCAAATTAAATGCATGAAACTGCCATAAGTAGACTTACAAAGATGATATTTGAGAGTAGGTCTGAATATGAAGAAGATATGTAGATAAACTACCTCACTAGCAAACTCATGTTAAGTGTTCTACAGTCCAGATGGTAAGGGGTAAAAGAAAAGGGGGCATTTATGTCAGAGCTTGTACAATAGGAACAAGAACGCTGATACGGTTTCTTTTTTTATATATAGCTGGGTAAAGAGATCAGAGAACACTGGAACGTTAGCCAAAACAAGTTATCCAGCTGCACTGTGTTTCATCACATATCAATTTTTACTGAAAGAAAACCATACAAATTTAATCAGTTCTTCATATGGTAATATTTAACATTTTTTCCAAGTTGTTTGATATTATTGTTTTAAAAGTTCCTTTCCCCCCTCCCTTGAACGTGATGTGTGATAGTGGTGAACACAGGAAAAATATCTACCCCTGGCAAGACTGAAAGTCTCATTTACAGTAGACTCAGTAATAAATGCACTGGCGTCTGTGTCAATTGACTGTCTCAATGAAGAACAGGTCACTATAGGGAACAGTACAAGCAGCGTCTACATTTGAACTCCCACATCCTCATCCCATACATGTTTGTAGCATCAGTAGAAATTAAATTACCCTAATAAACCTTTCTGCCTCCTCCCCTCCCCAAGAAACAGGATTTTTTTTTTCCTGACATCTTAAACCACATGGGTTTTCCCTCTTTTTTGTAAGGCTATCATATGGCATTTGTATAGCACTTTTAATTATTTGAAAATATATAATAGAGTGGAGACATGGATCCCACTTATATAAATGCCTATTAAAAGGCCATGTATTCTCGCAGTAACCATAAAACATAAAACACCTCTTAAAAGAATATAATTCCTTTGTTTCTAAGCCAAACACATATAATAAGACAGCTTGCTCCTTTTAAGTAAATAAAAATGATTTGTATTAAATAAAATGAAATATTGTATGCACTATATAATTTAACAATAAGACACATCAAAGTATGCATTACTGCGAGCTAACCCATGCCTCAGAGGTGTTGCAAGCCAAATACTTTAAACGATCCAAGAAACATGTTGTTACAGAAAAGCAAAAACCACAGCGCGTCATAAACTATTGGTCAGATGAGATGTAAAACCAAGCTCCTAACCGTTTGTGGTCACTAAAATCCCCTGGCACTTACTGTACCCTTAGAATGTGGATTTTGCCCAAACTGGAATGTTTTTAATACACAAGTTTTATGCCACCTAGCTTTATTCCTTGTGCACTTTCTTTAGAGAGCACTCCCCCGCCCGCGCTATACTGTTCAGCGCTAAGCCAGCCCACTGCGACCTTGCTATGTTCTGCCACAGGAGTGGCTGCCGTTCAAACGGTTTCAAGAAGTGTCCTGCATGTAAATGCATTCATATGGATCTCTACATGCTCTCTCAGTTACAGCCCATTAAAATGGGTGAAACTAATGGGATTTCTTGGAGGTATTTGATAGTGAAATTTGATCCATAGTTTGTAACACAGTTTCAAATCCCTCAACTGTAATGCAAGTATACATAACATGATTATGTTGTATCTAACCCCAAATAAAATGACTCGAAAAATGTAATCATTGAGAATACACTAAACCCCTTGACAGAACACAAAGTATGTTAAAAAACACAGCAAAAATAATCAGCACAGAAAAGCTTATACATTGTTTGTATCAGTTTTATGTGGATTTAAACCACCGCATTGCATCCGCATTCCCCATTTATGAACTGCTCGGTAGTTTTGACTGTTCTATTTTTAAAACGTTTCAGTGGAAGCACTGTATGCTCAATCAGAATGCTTACAAAGCTGATGAGTCAGTACTTTTTGCTAAGAAGGAGGACGTTTCTCTCCAAGAGCATGAACAAGTACAGCATAGTTCTGGCTCTAGTTGTGCCAACTGTCTAGTAGCAGGAGAAAAAAAATCCACTGTCTCTAGCAGTAGTAGTAAAGTTCTTTTAAGAAATACACCATGCAGGAGGAAATGTACTGTAAACCTGTTGATTTGTGTTATTTGTGAGGAGTGAGCGGATGGTTGCATGAAGTGAAATACGAACCAGAAACTTATTGAGTTAGAGAACAGTTTACAAACACTAATGCTATTTCATAAAAAGAAACCTCTCCAAAACACGACAGAACCACAGACCGAAAACCATCAGTACTACATAACCAACTGAGATAGTTATGTTACAGCTTTATTGTTATTTCCATGACTACATACTTATTATACAACATTACTAATCCTGAAGAGATCAATTGTCATGACATCTGCCCTACAGTTGGTACCGTGCATAGAGCGGCACAAAGAGCAAGGCTGCATTGCACACAGCAGATGTGTAGGAGATGGAAACTCACTCTCTGCTTGTCACAACTGTTGCACGTTCCACCCGCAGAAGGCCCCACTAACAACAGCAATTTATTTTATGGTGCTTGAAAAACTTTTTAAGTAGTAAACAATCCTAACTGAGAAATAATGAAGCACAGTGGAGTTTTTCCAAATAACTGCAACCCCAAAACATTTTACTTTATTGATCTGAATACACTTGCTAGGCGGGTAGGAAAATCACTGACACTAGCATACCATCCATTTTAGTCTAGTTTTACAGAAACAGCAGAAAATACATTAACATATTTCAAACATTTCTATAAAAATATCCATGTTAAATAAAAACATTGAGGTGATTTTTTTCATACTGTAATGTCAATGAAAAATTAGAGTGTGCTTATGCAATTTTTTCTTGTTAACTTTAATTAATAGTACCTGAACTTTTGCTGCTGTCTTGTAAATTAACCTGCACCTGCAGTTTCCTGTGGCTATAGATTTCACCACCGAAAGTCATATGGTGGTACAGTAATATTTAATAAACACCTTTTATTAACCTGTCTTCTATCCACAGTATTATTACAGTCAGTAAATGTTACAACAACATTCTTATGTTGCCTAAAAATTGTTATTAATTTGCATTTGATCAACTCCATGTGTCCTACGAGCCTAACAGCATTGCTAACTGTTTCTAGCACAGAGCTGAAGCTCTTCTGAAGCAGAAAGCAGATTCACACCGATTCAAAACCAAAAGGATATGCCCACTGAACAAACAGCAGCCAAATCCTCCTTAACTTAGTTGCTCTAGGTGTGCTGATGAACTACTCACACTGATTGGCATCGTTCAATTTTTAATAAAGGATCTGCTGAAGTGACAGATACTTGTGGAAATAAACTGCCGACAGATTTGCTAAGTTATGTGAGTAATTAAGTATGTAAAGCTACAGATGTTGAACAATAGTGCCTTCCACCAAGATGTATGCTGTAGTATCAAAAAATAACCTGGCATCTGGTTTCTTTATTTAAGTACCTTTCTTAGGGTTTGGATCTTAATTTTTCACAGTTGACAGCAATGTTATTTGAGCCAGTCAGTGGCATCTGGCTGCTGGGGGGGATGGAAAAAAGAAAAAAAAAAAAGGGAAAAAAAAAAAAGAGGGGGGAAAAAAGCTCTGTGCACTTTAATTAATTGTGGAGAGATTACATGGTCTTCCAACCGTGTAGTTTGTCATCAGAGCACATTACAGATTTATATTAGATGTTTCTCCACAGTGTCAAGAATAATTAAAAAGGGATAGGAAATGATGCCAGCTAGCAATGCTTTACATCAGTGGTGAAAGTTTTACATTTATTACAGCCAAACAATTTTAAAAGAAGATGTCAATTCTGTAGTTATACTGTGCAAGGAATAAATATTAGGTGGGTAAAGCAGCCAATACATTTCAGCTGCTTGAATAATGAGAGGTTCATGTTTAATCTATCAGACCTACCAGAATTGGTGTGACATGTCAGAGTTATTAATGAAGCAGCATCCCCTTTCCTCATAAAAACATCCTCTCAATACAATAACTAACATATGTTTTTCTTTTCTTCCTAAAAGGATCTCTGCCCAACTCTTCCTTCTGATTCATGTAAGAACAGACATGCCAACTGTACACAAATTTTTTTGCTCAATTAATTTGCAATACCTTTGGTCTTGGGCTGTGCTAATAGTACAGTGTTTATGTGCACTCAAGCTCTCAATTCACTGATCATAAAGGGCCCCATTTCTCTCCTCCCCTGCACACGCACTTTGTACATGTGGATGAGAGAAGCATATGGACCTAAAAGCAGCTTGCAGCCTAAGGAACAATTTCTACCCAAATACTGCAGGTCCCATTTCTGTCCTCATACAGACTCATTCACAGATTGCATCTCCCAAATCCCTTCAACACATTTGTATTTATTTCATGCAGTTTTATTAACTTAGTTTCTGCTGCTTTAAACATTCTGTAGTAAGAAACCAGTGCAAACAAGTCGCTTCCTTTTGCTATGAAATAGCTTTCAACCTCTGAGCTCAAATGGAGATTTTCTTTCACATGTCAATGTTAAAATGAATTATTAAAAGCAGGTGTAAATTGTCCTCTCTTCCTATTCTGTCATGTTTTCAGAATCACAATGAGAAAATAATTTCAGACAAATTACTATACTTAATGGGGATCAAATCACTTGGCCCTCACTGTTGTTTTTACTGAGCCCAAAACAGGAAACAAGCACTCATGAATAAAATGGCTAGCTTTCACATTCAGTTTGTGTCTTTCAGTGAGTTATATTTTATAAAAGTAAAAATGTAAGAATTTACATCCTACATCTACAGTACTGTTCAAATATGTTCAGAGTTCATAAATCAAAGTGCTGGCCTGTAGGAAGCTGGAGCATCTCTCCATATAAGGTAGGCAGCGAGCTCTAGCAGACAGAGCTCTGGACTGGGATTCAGAAGATGGTAACGCGTCACCGTGGCATTGCCAGGAACTCACTATATGGCCTAGACTAAGTCTCTGTCACTTTTCTTTACGGTTTGCGACTACAGAAGGGACCATTCATTTCATTTAATTTCAGGCACTTAGGCATCTGTTCATCACCATACACAATCTTACCCCAATTAGAGATGGAGCTCTATATGTTATTATAATGCGCATAGGTTCACATGGCATGTTGTGGCATGCTTCACAATTGCTTCCTAGCTAGCAACGGTCACCATACCACCTGCTTTTGTTTGGTTTTGTTTTCTGCTGAATGATTACTTCATTTACCATAGAAAACATGGGAATGACAGTTCCATAATGTTTCATATCTATAATAAGTTTATTTGGAAACGGTAGCCAGTGTGCAATTTGTTTGCTAAGTGATGGTTCTCTAAACATTGCAAAGCTTCGCAATGGAAATTTATATTTACTGCTGTCTTCTAAGCACATTTTAAAATGCAGTTTGTGCTGTAAATTTTGAAAATTTGGGGGAAATTACCTGTCTAAATGCCCTTTTTCTCTTTTTCATTGGCCCACAGTAGCAACTGCTGCAACTGTACACAGAAGAAATGCCTAAGAGAAGCAACACTGGTGAGTGAGATCTCTTGCTTTGAAGCCAGATTATTGGCATTTTTTTTCCTACCCTGGCATTTCCTTCTCCCTAAGAGTTGAGGAAGCATTCTGGGCAAAGTCAGGTAATGGCTGTGGGGAATTCTCAAGAGACTTGCTCTGATTATTTTTAGGTTTATAAGGTATTTGATTTGATTGGAAGAGAGAAGAAGGGAAGAAACTGTTGGTCGTCTTATCAAGTAGGATCAGATTTATTTTAAGATTATTTGGAGCACTGAGAGCAAGACATAATAAATAAAATATGAACACAAAAAAAGGAGGAGGAAATTGTTCACAGCTACATACTGCATTATATACTGCATTTTACTTAGCTGATGTCTTGCAAGTGCCAGTCAAAACAAAAAAAAGTTTCAGCTTCTCTCAGATTTCTGTGTGTGAGTACATGTGCCACTGACAATTCAAAGCCTTTTCAGTCTTCAGAGAACTAACAAACATATTCCCATGAATTGGAGAGGTGCTAAAGAGGCAAAGAGAAGACATCTTCCCTTGTGCCCAAACTCAAATGTCCTTTTCTTTTGAAATTAAAAATTAGTCCTCTAAACTCAGTTCAGTTTCTTCACCATAAGAGATCACTTGATGAAAACCCACTGCTAGGAAGAAAAGATCAGCTGTTCACAATGACTGACAAAGCTTTTGGTTCTGAATCAATGTGTGGCTAGTATCAGGGCACCAAATATTATGCCAAGTAGTACCTCCTGGACCTCAGTGTATCTCCTGAACTACAACTTCTAGCTCACTAAAAGCCATACATCTAAAATTACAGCATAATACTCCAACCTATGGTGTCAGATATGACCCAGGGACTCAAATATCATGAATGTGTCTGGGAACATAATCTCCCCGCCATGTTACTTCGTCCTCTGAACTACTTTTCCCCTCCCTCTCTCTACAATTCAGTGACAGGCAGACAGCAAGAGCCATTAGTAGAGATATGGCTGGTACAGTAGCTAGTGCATACTTTGATGATCTGCTTTGATCATCTTGCATCATACTCATTAGAGAACTTTCTACCCTTTCCATTCTGTACAGGGTGGATACCTCCTTTAAAAATCCCCTTCTCTGATTACTATCCATACTGGGGAATTCATAGCTTGCAATGTAGCCTTCAGGTCTGACACACCCAAAGATGACAATGTTCAAATGTAATGCCTCAGTTGCATCAATATACAACTGCTTTATGGTCAAATCAATCCACTGATTAACAATATTTTATTATCGACTTG
>WAAD01005436.1:22083-36722 GCA_013389945.1 Fregata magnificens
AAAGCTTTTGTAGAAGTTCAAGCCATTTTACAAGCTACAAGATATCGACTTATCAGTGAAGCACAACATCTATATGGCAGTTAAAGATTCTGCCCCTCAGAAAGTCACCTAGTTCTAGGTTAAAAACACTAAGAGCCATAAAACAGCTAGGTTTCAAAAAGGAAGTGGAAAAAAGCTGATGGAAAATAAGGTGAATGCCATTTCCTTACCAGAATATTTAACCAGGGTTAATATTAACCAGTGTTAACTAATAAGCTTGTGAAAAGCACCATTGAACTTAACAGTTCTCAGGGCCCTTTCTCTGCTGACAAAAAGCACTGTCAAGAAACAGACTCATTGTGCTGAAACATAGAAATGTGGTTGCTGTGGGTGTTGGAGTTGACAGTCACTGCAGCACAGCCATTTCTTACATTTCCATCTAGATGGCCTTTAAGTACCGAGATGGTTTGACTTCTTGGTGATCTATTTTGATCTGAGCTACGTCAGAAGGACTTCCTGCAAAGATCCAGCGCACTATCGACTTCAGAAAAGCAGTCAAATGACAAACAGTGTGAAAAGTTTTATTTGCTCTGTATCTTGCAACAAGTCAAGTTTAATTAATCCACAGTATTTTCTCAATTATAGTCTGTCACAGAATATGAACAAAAGCATCTTGGTTTTTTCTGCATACACTGTGTCTCCCAAGTGCTAAGAAAAACAGTTAGAGCAGATTAAGAACAAACCTACAACATTCCCTTACTTTAGCTGGTTCTGATACAGAGGCATACTTTTTTATTTGAGAGTCAACTCCAAGAGACTTAGCTAATTGCACAGCATTTGTATCATCACTGATTAACGTCCCAAGAGCCACAAGCAGTCTAAAAATGGCTTCAAGATCTTGAAAAACTTCCATAACTGTGCTGATTACTGATAAACATTGAGCTGTGCCCTCAATGTTGTTGACTTTATGTAAACATACAGCATAGTTCAACGTCAGTGTGGCAAGCGCAATGTGGATGTTCTTATTATTGCCCGATTTCATTTCTATTGCTTGTGTCATTATTTCATCTCTCCGTTCCATCATGAGCTTCTGGCCTGCCTGGCTGACAAAACAATTGCAAAGAGCTCTAAGTGCCAACAGCTGGTTTGCTTGCTTTCCTTTAGGGTTCAGAAATTTAAGGAGAAGGATGATAAATTGTACACGATCCTTTTCACTGCAGAAGTTCTCGTTCACAGTGGGATGCCTGATAGACAATCTAAGAATGTCTAGGGCTGGAAAGACAATATCTAAGAAACAAAACAAAAAAATATTTCAGTGTTAACATTGCATTATGTGCAAATGTGCTGGTTTCTTTCAGATACAGATATTCTTAAACCCCTGGATCTGGGAACAGACAGTAACATTTTCATGCAGGAAGAGATTCAGGTAAAGCACAAGTTGTTTGAAATTCATAAAGAGACAAGTATTGACAAACCCATTCTAGTAACACTTAAAATAATCACAAAAAAACATGCTCCTTAATTTAGGATAAACACAGTGCTTTGCAAAAAAATCTTAAAATCTTTCCTAAAAGCTCTAATTGATAACACTGAAGGCAAGCATAAAATATGATAACTTATCCAAAAAGGTCTCTGAAAGCATCTCGGTGACTGAACACCCCTACACAGGCACCATCTCCCTTTGTCCTCATTCCATATCTTATAGTTTAGTATAGCTACAAAACTGCTTACAGAAAGAAAAATGAGAAAAAAAATTTAGACTACCTTCAACTCTCAGGCATAATTTGCAAAGAAAAAAAAATGTCCTCAACTGATCAGCTGAAAATCATTGTAAGGGAACCGAACTTACGAGTTTGTTCAGTCGTTCCCCCCCACTTTACCAAATTTCAAATATGTCTGGCTCCTTGGGTCTACTAGTGGTATCCCATGCTCATAACCAAATCAAAGCTGAATCTGCTTAGCTATTTATTGAGCAGTTTTTCCTGCAGGTATGCAGAATCTTGAGAATTAATGCTTTGTACAATACAAAGAGTCTGAAAGGTACAAAGACATTAGCCACCACCAGCTCCCAGCTGTGCGAAACAGTTTAAGTGATGTTATATAATGAACGTGAATTTTTAATACCAAAATATTCTTCCCATTAATAAATCTTTAACTGCAATTTCAAGAAAGCAATACATTTTAACTGCATATTTAGATATTTGTATATGCAATGTATCCATTTTTTCCAGAATGTGCAGTAACAGCCAAAATAGCCTTTCCAATCCATCAGTGCTGACAATACATTATCAAATGAAATTATATCACCTCCACTTGCATTCATTCAGAATGTCATTTCAGTAATACAGTTCTGACCACACAACCTAGCTTCAGTAACTTCTTCTTTTCTGCCATATTAAACAGGAGCTATTTTTGAGATTCTTTAAATAATTTATCTCCATAATTTAATCTCTTATTTGTTATATTTGATACTTTTCATTTGATTAGGTCTCCAACCTCACACTTCTTTGCTCTATTTCCAAACAAGCCTCACACCTCTTTCTTGAGGATGCTCCTGCTAATGAAGTAACTATGACTGATGTTTATATCAAGTTTCTCCTTTATGTTTACTGTTGTGCCAACAACAAAACCTGACAACCAACTCCCAGTTTTGCAATTCATGCCACTGCCCCTGCTACTGATCAATGCTATTAGCATCTGTTTGTCATGTTCTGTTTTCTCCTTGGGTTATAAACTCTTTGGGACAGACTCTGTGTAACAGAAGCATAACAAGACTTTTGGTTCATGGTGAAGTATTGATGAGATGACAGTACAAAAAATAATTGCAAGTGTCTACCTTCTGGCCAGTTAACTGCTCTCCATAAGGTCTGAAGTTGCTGAGCTGTAGGTGTTTCTGCAGAGGTGTTGCATGCTGCAGACAATAACTTTTCTAGGATTATCAGGTCATCTTCCGTAAGCTTATGTTCTTCAGCTGCACTGCCATTAAGTTCCTTTAATTTGCCTGTAAGACCAGTAGAAGAGGCATGGCTTTCTGACATTAGAACTTCACAAATCCAGATCTCGAATGAAATATTACAAAAGCACTTTACAAACAAGTTACAACTACTGTAATTGTTTTGGGGGGTTTTAGATTTTTAAACATTACTTTTCCCAGTTCCATAATCTTTCTAGTTTTAAGTTTTTAATCATCACAATGATTGCTACTATTAAGCCCCCTCTAATACTGCAACACAGATTTAGAATTCACAGCTTAGCCTACATGCAGGCAAAAATGCAGAAAAGCATCACAAGACTATTAGTTTTCATAACTGAAATATGATTCCTTTTTTTCTCTTTTCTATTATTAGGTAGTAAAAACAATAAAGAAACTTTATGTTCTTAGTGTGATCACAGTTTTTGTGTTTTTATTATTTAAGTGCCATAAGCAAATATGATTGCACCACGTCCTATATTCAAATTTCAATGTAATTTAAAAAAATCAAAGTACTGGAAAAATTATTTTTATGTACAGCATTTTGCTTAAAATGGATTTAGTGTTAAGCACCTGCCAATCATGGTTATTCCAGAACTGATGAGGGCCACATCAATAAACACACAAGCAGGCAGCATTACATTAGTGCACCCGTATGAGTTTTATAGTATATACAAAAATCAACTGCAGGCCTCTTATGGGGAAAAAAAAAATACAGCTACGAAATCTATCCCAGTCCAGCCATAATATTTACAAGTGTATTTAACCATGCACTGTTACAAAACTGCAGGAAACTCAGTAAACCTAGTTTTCAGATTCTAAGCTTCAAAATCAAACCACCCACTAAGCCTGTGGCTAATATGGTTATCCTTCAAGAATACTGGACAAAAATAAACTGACGCAATATGTTTCTAAGACCAAGTAAAAGTCTCTGCTTAGCTATAACGTAGCAGAATGGAAGTCAGCCAGTCTTAATAAGTTCTGGACAAAATTTTACTGTAAAATCTGTGCAAAACTAAGAGGAGGCTAAATCTATTTACTAGCAGCAACCTCCAGGAAAAAGTTTTCTAATTTGTGAATCCTCTACCTTCTCCCTGAATACCAGAGTGCAAGAAAATTCAGTGAAACAGGACGAGGCTGACTGAAGATTCTGACTGATATTTTTAAACAGCAAATGAAACCTGAACAATACATAGAAGAGTAATACTGCAGACAGAAGGCCCCAGAGAGACCTTGACAGGCTTGACAAGTGGACCCATGCAAACTTCACGAAGCTCAGCAAGGCCAAGTGCAAGGGTCCTGCACCTGGCTTGGGGCAATCCCCAGTATCAGTACAGACTGGGCGATGAATGGATTGAGAGCAGCCCTGCAGAGAAGGACGTGGGGATACTGGCAGATTAAAAATGGGACGTGAGCAGGCAATATGCGCTTGCAGCTCAGAAAGCTGATTGTATCCTGGGCTGCAGAAAAAGAAGTGTGGCCAGTAGGTCGAGGGAGGTGATTGTCCACTCTCATGAGACTCCACCTGGAGTACTGCGTCCAGCTCTGGGGTCCCCAGCACAAGACAGACATGGACCTGTTAAGAGCAGGTCTAGAGAAGGGCCACGAAAACGACCAGAGGACTGAAACGCATCTGTGAGGAAAGGCTGAGAAAGTTGGGGTTATTCAGCCTGGAAAAAAGAAGGCTCTGGGGAGACCTTATTGTGGCCTTTCAATATATAAAGGGGGCTTATAAGAAAGATGGACAGAGACTTTTTACCAGGGCCTGTAGTGACAGGACAAGGGGTAATGGTTTTAAACCAAAAGAGACACTGGAATAGGTTGCCCAGAGAATTTGTGGATGTCCTGTCCCTGGAAGTGCTTGAGGTCAGGGTGGATGGGGCTTTCAGCAAGCTGACCTAGTGAAACATGGCCCTGGCAGGGTGGTTGGATGAGATGAACTTTAAAGGTCCCTTCCAACCCAAACCATTCTATGATTCCATGACTAAGGCCAGGAGCTTCAAGAAGTTGGATAAAGGTGAAGGTATACTTTTTCTAAAAAGCAGAATCTCAATTGTTTTAAGGTTCCTCGTCAGACTATCTAGACAAATACAACATTTTTAAGCTCTGTATATAAAGGGAGGGAAGGAAGCAAGAGAATTTTAATTTGGAGATCTTCGAGGCAGGTACGTTGTAAATACAAACTAGTTTTACAAAACCCAGAAATGTACTAAGGCACTCTACAGAAACATACTGAAATAAACTGGTGACAAGTAGGGTAGATATTCTGTGGAACATTTACAGAAAATATAGAAGAGATAGAAGAATAGGAATGAAACATGGGAAAAGAGAGGGAAAAACAAGCCAATAATAACTTTTACCAAAAATGTGTATAATTACTAAATATTGTACACTGTTTTCTTTTTCTGTTATGCAGAGTGTTCTGCTTAAATACAGAAGTGACTATTACAACCTGTGAAATTACAGAATGCCTTACAGTGTAATCTATGAAGTTTTAAAGTAAGGCATTCTGGTGAACTAAAACTTTCATAAGCAAAATCAGAAAGGGACTGCACATGACCTGCATACCCAGCAGCTAGGTGGAAAAAAGTGCAGTATTCAAATGTACCAGCTTGATAAAAGAAGACGCTGAACAACAGCGGACATAAGCCGAAGAGAAAAAAACTGGATATCCCGTATTAGATAGAGTTCTTGTGAAATTTACTCATATTCCTAAGCCTTCAAATACATGCATCATTAAAGTGATGAATGCAATTTTAAAAGGTCAAAACCAAGAAACAGTAGGAGAGCTACTTACCTTTTTGAAAACATCAAAAGTGAAGTTACTTCAGATAGATTAAAAATAAAACCATCCTTGAAATTAAAATTACTGACCCAGTATCTGCGTAGGATTGGCCTGGTCAAAGGTGACAGCATCCTTCTTCGGAAAATAAATATTTTCAACTTTTGCTGCAGCTGATTGGTAGGCACCCATTCCTACATAAAGGAAATACAAAAAGTTCAAGAGTGTACCAAGGTGTCTGACACAGAACAATATCCTACCAGTAAGTCCCTGCTCCTGGACATTACTCAGAAAAATGTCTTTTAAAAAAATTGAATGCTTATGCAGATAGTTGTCATTCCTTACATTACTTTTTACATTCAAGGGTTAAAGCTTAAAGCAATACCTTCACAAACTGTTCTCCCCCAATGTAAAAAATTTACTATACAAGTCTAAATTATTAACAGTGATTTCTGAATTACACAAACTAAATACACAGTCATTCATAGGAATGGGTGTTGCAGTTAAGACTTGAAAAAGGCAAGGGTCATTTTAGAGCAATGATCCCTGCTGCCCCTGAAATCTTATCTTTTGATTATTTTCATAACGAATAGGCAAAGTTTTCATATATTAGAAGATTTGCAGATATGACCAAGTTATGTCACATGCAATAATAGCGTGAAATCTCTTAAAAAAAAAGAGTAATAAAAAGCTTTAATCTATGACCTATAATGATTTCCTAGAATCACAGGTGAATTAGTGGCGATACTGTGTAATTTCCATTAAGTACATACATCAATTTCTTTGATCAACAACATAACTAGTAGGAAACCAAAAATCCTCCCCAAAACAGATTATTATCATATATTTTAAAGCTTCTGTGCATAATTCCTGCGTGCAAAGGAAGGCTCTGTTGTCCCTATTTTCTGAAAAGTTTCCAGAATATAAGCAGCTTCAATCGGCTCATTATTTTTAATTAAGTACAAATTTGCATCAATATAGAACCCTTGTCAAAGGAAAAACTGAAGCAAAAGATCAGTGGTGCTTTTCATTGGCAGGTGTCATCTCTTACCTCTATATGGATCAACCCCACCCACTGGAGCTACTGCATTTGATGCTAAACAAGGAACATAGCGACCAGCACCTGAACAGAGACATTAGGCTTTTTAAACACCACCACTGGTAAAGAGGTAATGTATACCTGTATTTATTTACTAGTTTTCAAACATCACTATTAAAGGTGTTATTTTGCACTAAAGGAATTAAAAAGAAGTCTTCAACACTTTCTGAAATTTAAGGATTAAATCTATGCATATGTGTGAGGGTGGTGCCGGTGGTGATGATGGCATTCACAACCTATATGACCCACAGCTGCAAGACATTTTGGGATGGTCTCTGGCACCCACTGGTGCAAAGGCCCTCAGTACAACAGATACCTTATCCATGACAAGCTGCAGGAGGAAGGCACCACTGTCCAGGCCTGGCCTCTCTCTGTGCCTGGGGCCAGCAGTGGCCTCTCCTCTCCTCTGTGGCACTGAGGCCTCAGGTGAAGGAACTGCAGGGTCTTTGCATCTGAAGACACCACAGCCTGAGCCACACAAAGCAAGGGAGGAGACACAGCTGGAGACCACAGTAGAACAGGAACAGAGAAAAGACAGTCAAGATGGGGAAGGCTGAAGGCTGTGGCTTTTGGCAACAGCATGAAAGCTTCTGCTCCACCTGTAGATCTGCAGCTGCAGAACAGGCACAGTGCCCTGGCACCAGTGAGGACAAACACTCAACAGGGTATGCATCAGAGCCAGCTGAGACTGCACCTCGTGTCTGTAAAAAGGGGAATGGCAAGCAGCAGTGATGGGAGGCTTCCTCCTGCAGGGTATGGAGGCACCCATGTACTGACATGACCCAATATCTTGGGAAGTTTGTGTCTGCTGGGGGCCAGGATGCTGCAGAGAGACTGCCAAGGCTTGCCTGGCCTTCAGACTATTACCCTGCTGCTCCTCCTTGGCAGTATCACTGATGCCCATGTGGAAGTCCTGGGGAGTATCAAGAGTGATTAGAGAGCTCTGGGTTCAATGGTGAAGGGCCAAGGTGGTGTTTCTTTGATGCAAAGCAAAAACACTTGAGTAGAAACGGACTCATCAAGTGGGTCAGCAACTCGCTGCACAGCTGGTTTTGCAGGCAGGACTTTGGCATCTGTTGACTACAGGACCCTCTTTGAGGAGCAAGAGCTACTGATCAGGGATGGGGTAAGTCTAACAAAGCAGGGCTAGAATGCCTCTGCAAACATGCTTGCTAAACTGGGGAAGAAGACTTTAAACTAGCTACGCCAGGGAGGGTTAGAATCTAAAATTTAGGATGGAAAGTACCAATAAAGGTCATGTAATAATAAAAAAGGAATAATAAGGAAAAAAGAAAACTAATTCTATGAATATACCCATTCCTGTGTTGGCCATGCATATGAGTTTGACAAAACATAAGGTTTAAGACCTTACACCTCTGCTGTAGAGTACAGTGACATGAGGCAGACCAGACAGCAGAGGGCTCTCCTCTACTGAAGAGATCTGGACATGCTTTGACAGCGGCAGAGTCCACCTTATCAGTCTGTCCCACGCTACTGCCCCAAATGGAGAATCGCAAGAAACAGTGGTCTGGAGCGGTCTGACTGCAACTGGACACGATAAAATACGCATCTTAAATGCTAGCAAGCCAGATTATGAATTTTACACTACCTGTAAATGGATCTGCCGCAGGTATTGTACTTGATCCAGATGAAAAGCCTGGAACATAACGTCCAGCACCTAGTGAAACAGTAAGAAAAGCAATGACTACTATACACAGCTTGATGTTATTAAAACATCAACACTTTTCAGACAGTAGATGCTCAAAACTAAAGCCAAACATCAAATACATCTTATTGTTTATCGTGGCATTATAAGAAATCAGATCCTATCCACACAGAAGTCTCCTGATGCTGAACAAATTCTTCCTAATTATTTGAGGGACAGAAATTTGTTTTCTGGGGCGTACACATTACACATTTGGACACAGCCAGATCAAAAGTACGTTGGTAAGTTCAGATGACTGCAGCTCCATGAGTTACATCTGAACCTGATTAACGGCCTGTATTCTCATTTCTAGTTCACTGCAAGAAAAAGATTTACCTCAATTATTTTAATGACATTTTATTCCCAACTTCATCTTTGTCAAACTAGTTCAAATAACACTAGTTTATTTGGGAAATGTGATAAGTGGGATGTAATGGATTAACATGGTCCTGCTTACAAGTAATTAACTTGTTCCAGTTCCATCTCCTGCCTGAAAAATGGTCATTTATGTATTTCACTAAGATTCAGTTCATTCTCTAGCTAAATTTTTGTATTTTATTGATTCCCTTACCAGCACCTGGCCACCTCAGAGTAACAGTTTTCTTCCACTGGAAAAGAAGACTATACTAAAAAATACAACTGGCTTGATTAAAGTTTTGTTGAAGATTTGTTCTGACAAATACTTCAGAAGTTTGTCAAGTTTTCATATTTTTCTTGTCAGATCAATCTCTGCCTTGCCCTCAATCATTTGAGGACATGAAAGCCCTGTACAAGAAGTGTAGGAGCTATGACGCTGAAATCTGCCTGAGCAGACAGTGAGGTGGACTGAAAACTGGCTGAACAGCCAGGCCCAGAGAGTAGTGATCAGTGGCACAACATCTAGTTGGAGGCCAGTCACTCACTGATGATGTACCCCAGGGGCCAGTACAGCGTCCAGTCCTGTTCAACATCTTCATTAATGATCTGGAAGATGGGTCAGAGTGCACCCTCAGCAAGTTTGCTGATGACACAAAACTGGGAAGAGTGACTGATGTCATCATTTAAGTTTAAAATTTTTACCTGTATACGGATCTGAAAATTGAGCACTTGTACTCAGTGTTTGTCCCTTAGTGTTGTCCACAATAAACTGGGCCACCTGATCCAGAAACATAGGATTTAGATCATTCTTTTGCAGGAAGTTGTATGCAGTCAGCCAAGGATTATCAGTGATGTTATATGGCAGTTTGTAGGAAGGCCCACTTTCATTTACATCAATAGTGAAAACATAGTCATACTCCTTTAAGCAGAATAAAAATAAAAACAAATTAGACATTTGTCAGCACTTTTTACATAAGGATGTATCAAATGTAGACTAATAATGGCCCAGGGCTAAGCCTAAAAAAACTTTAGTACTGCTACTTGCAGATTGTATCAATAATACTCCGGATAGGCTGCAAGTAAAAAATACTTAAACCACACCCTGTGTTTTTCAGAATTCTCCATCTCAAGACGAGCAGGCTATAACAAAATATCATGATAATGTGTGTGCAGATATATTACAAAGCCAGATGCATCAGGTAACTCTCATGGACAGCTCTGGCTAACTGCAAAGCTATAGGGCAGTCAGATGCCTCAAAAAAACTTCAGTCTTAAAAGCACACTTCTAATGCCAGAAAACAACAAATTCCTAAGGTTTCTTTAAACCATTGAGAGAGGAAATCAGTATCTCAAAGACGTTCCTTCTGTGGTGGCACTAGACAGAGACTTTGCTGAAATATACACAGAAAAGGAAACATTTTTCAGCTTATCTGTCCTTCGGTTCAAAAGTTACTATAGAAAAGGGGTGCAGAAAGCCTGGTACCTAATATTTTAGCTAAGCCTCACATTATAAATTGTACGGTTCACTTCCTTTGGAAAGGAAGTTAAAACTAACTTTTCACAGTATTAGCAATAAACACTAGAGAACTTGATCGTTTCTCTACTAATAGTTTACCTTTCTCCAAAACAATTTGTTTCCATTGGCTTGCTTGTTTTATAAAATATGTTTTAGAAGTAATAAAGCAAGTAGTACTTATTTATACTTCTACCTCTGAGTTTTAGTAGATCAAAGAAGAAAAAAAAGTACCAGCAAGTACCTATTTTCTAAATTATATTTTATCTAAACAAAGACTGGAATAAATTTTTACTGGGAAATTAAGCATTTTACTTAGGAAGGAATAAAACCAATTAAAGTTTGCATATACCTTTCCTTCAAATAAAACCTTTCCAGATGTTTGTTGTGTGGCTCCAGAAGAACCAACAACATCGCCAATCTTTAGCCATCTTCCTTCACTAGCGCTCCACTGATATGCTTCTACTTTCCCATTATCTTTAATAAGCCGTGTCTGTCCATCTCTTGTTCCTGTAGACAGGAGTGTTTAAGAGTTTGAACAAATTCAAGAATACGATTTACTTTAGGAGAGAAAAAAAGTCTTCAAATAGCACTCAAATTTAAAGATGAAAAAATAGTTCACCAACATTTCAAGTCACAGCACAGGAAGTAACTAGATACCCCATGTCACAACAGGAATAGCAGAAATCTTGACAACAGCATTTTACAATTACGGTAATGGTATCTGCCACCAGACTAAGTTGCAAAAGCAATCCTCAAGTCAAGTACTTCAAAAGTTTACCATTTTCCCAGGGAGATGACAATCAACAAAGGTGATATTCTCCTATGGTCTAACAAGATAGGAAGCTTCATACGATTGTAAGATTTATGCCACTTGCTGATCAGAGCCAAGGGCTGAGGTCACTGGTTCGCCTTGGGAAAAAGTATTTGTCTATTCAATAGTAATCTTAACTACCACTGCTTCCACTGTATTCTCAGTAATGTCCTGAGTACCTGGAAAGTGTAAACTGAGTCAATCAAGACAACCTATTTTTCAAGCCAAAACCTAAAGCAGAAAATTTGCATCTGCTTTTCTTTTAGCAAAAAATTCCGCATTCAGTAGTCCTTTTGCAAGTTACGTAACTGTCTCATATACTATGGGCATAGCTGGCATAACAGATCCAAAACATCTTGAACATGCTGCACCATCGTGAATTCCACCTTCTTCTAAACTATCTCGTAAGAGAAATATTTTTTACCATTTTATTCTAAAAAAAAAATATATATGTATTTAAACTAGAGCCTTGCCTCCAATAGAATCAATGAAAGGACAGTAGAGCAAAATTAAGCTGTTTTCTGCAGCAACTCTACTGGAAGTGATCAAAGCCTTAATTTTTGAAGCTATGGAAAGTGTCAATACCTCAGAACCAAGATTCGGAGGCAACTCTAACATGATAAAAGTACAATAACTTACCAGGATCCTTAAGATGTTCTCTTCCAGGAAGGTCATCAGCATTAATATCTCCTAAATCACCAGTTTTAGGGTCAATGGATGCTTGGGAAAGCTCATTTTCAAATGCTTGAATCTCCTCAGCACTTGCTGTACGTTCCGAAGACTCTGTAAACACTCTTATAATTCCATCACTGAATGGAGAGAAAACATTTAAACAGAAATACTATTTTAAATGTCAAAATGATTACATACATTCTAATGGTGACTTCTATGTCATGAGAAACCATCATTATTTCTAACAACCCCTCCCAATTATTTTTATGAAAGGAATTTGCTCACATGCTAAAAATACCCAGAGAAGGACTTAAGCAGGTAACCCTATCTGTAGTATAATTTTAAAATCAAGGTAGGATATACCTATCAAAGGGTTCTTTATACAGCACTTGTAAGTCCGTTCTCAGTCTATTCATGGTTTACCACAAAGAACTCGCCCTACCTCTGTGATTCACATAACAAACGAATGACTTTTTGGATGAAGTATAGCACATGTTTAAATTTAATCTCCACACACACTTTGATGGCTGTATTTTTAAGTGTAGATGAAACTGGTATCTAAAGTGATGCTTGCAATTTCATCGAGGGTTTGCAGATTTAGATCTAAAAATACACTGAGAGTAAAACCTGGATACCTTGCACCAACTACAATGTCACCATTGTCTAACACACAGCAGCACCATACAGACTGAGCTGGGAGTCTGATTGTTTGAGCACATTCCCCTTGTTTCCAGATTCTGAGAGATCTGTCCTCTCCAGTAGTTACAAAATCTGAAAAGAAAAAAACATAAAAACTTTTAAAGCGTATTTTTAGTGTACTGTGATACTAAATGCCGTTCTGCGACTGGGTATCTAAAAATCAAAACAGTAAAAGAACCTTTCTACAATGTAATACTTCTCTTAATTGCAAGAAGAGACCTAAAAGAAAGCCACCGCATAGTATCTGTCCTGGTTTCGGCTGGGGTAGATTTAATTTTCTTCATAGTAGCTAGTATGGGGCTATGTTTTGGATTTGTGCCAAAAATAGTGTTGATAACACACTGATGTCTTCGTTATTGCTGAGCAGCGCTTACACAGAGTCGAGGCCTCTTCTGCCTCTCACGCCACCCCACCAGAGAGTAGACTGGGGGTGCAGAAGAAGCTGGGAGGGGGTCAGCTGTCCTGACTGTGTCCCAGCTGACCAAAGGGATATTCCATACCATATGGCATCATGCTCAGCAATAAAAAGATGGGGGAAGAAGAAGGAAGGGGGGAACATTGAGATTGATGACGTTTGTCTTCCCAAGTAACCGTTAAGTGTGACAGAGCCCTGCTTTCCTGGAGATGGCTGAACACCTGCCTGCCGATGGGAAGTGGTGAATGAATTCCTTGTTTTGCTTTGCTTGTGCACGCAGCTTTTGCTTTACCTATTAAAGTGTCTTTATCTCAACCCAGGAGTTTTCTCACTTTTACTCTTCTGATTCTCTCCCCCATCCCACCGGGTGGGAGTGAGTGAGTGGCTGTGTGGTGCTTAGTTGCCAACTGGGGTTAAACCACAACATTGTCTTCTCAAAAAAAATAAAGTGCATAAATTGCAGACTAAGCAGCCAGACAGGGAGTGAAATTATGCTCAAGACAAACAAAAGATTCTTTCCTCCTTTCAAGAGTTTAAACAAAGAACTTTGAACAATTTTGTAACCACCACTGTTTTATCTTACACTATACTTGCAGAGTTTCACATCTGTTTTAAACTCAGATTTTTTGCAAGGCAGGCCTGCTTTTTCAGGAAACATGCATAAAGCACTTTCAAAAGTCTATAAACTCCTCAATGAGGAATTTTAAGGCGTAAGATTTATGACATACACATCCACTAGTATACATGCACTTTACCTGTTGAAGAAATGCGCATGTGTCCCATACACCACACAAAGGTCACTGATTTGGAATTTCTTCTGCAACTGTCTGCAACAGTTAGTTCTAAACCTCTAACTCTGAAAACAAATGCAATTAAGCCCCACACATAAAATTCTTAACCAAACTATTTATAATGTACTTTGAAAACTTTCTGTGGAACTATCTAAATTTACATTATCTCAAACTGGTAAGCCACGCATTACCATTTTAGTACTCTGTAACGGTGTTGAAATACAGGTGGCAACCTAGATGATAGTTTTGCCTATTGCTTCACCAAAATTTCACTTAAGCCTTACAATTAGTCCTAACTCAGGACCTTTCATCTCACCTACCGCCAGAGCAATTCTGCCAGAGGTGTGACTTGGAGTCATTCACAATATTTTTTTTAATTATTTATGCTAAAGGAAAGAAGTACATTAAATGCTACCTGAGTTCTTTAGCTGTGGCAGCTCCACAGAACTACAGAATGCCTACCTTGTCACTTCATTTTGGAAGAACGCTGGGTAATAATCACAAAAATAATCTCACCTTTACATTGAGGGAAGACAGAGATGCTGTATATATAATTTGTATGTCCATAATACACGTGCAGACACTTGCCAGAGATCTGCCATCTTCGAACACTAGCATCATTAGCACAGGAAAGGAATTCCATTTCATTGAGAATAGCTAAAC
This sequence comes from Fregata magnificens, assembly GCA_013389945.1. NCBI lineage: Eukaryota > Metazoa > Chordata > Aves > Suliformes > Fregatidae > Fregata > Fregata magnificens. Next base: position 36,544 of record WAAD01005436.1, read on the forward strand.
CTCTCACACAATCTTCATGTCCTTTATAAAAGAAACGAAAAACTTTTAATGCAGCTTTTCTTTCCATTAGCAGCAGTATACCATTTCTACTTAGCTCACATCTAAATCCTGGCAGCCAATCTTCATTATGGGAACAGTTTAAAAAAAAAAAAAGCAACTCATTGCTCATTATTCTCTGA
>WAAD01005437.1:0-14695 GCA_013389945.1 Fregata magnificens
CGCCAACTCATGGGCAAGAATCCTTTTCCCCCTTTCCGATAGCAATAATAAAATAATTAAATATAAATTATATTAAATAATAATAATAATAATAGTTGGAAGAAGCACTGCTGTCATGCACCTGTCATCATCACCCTCCACCTGGAGGCCACCACCTTAACTGGTGGGAGTTGGTGTTGGTCAGCCTCAGCAGCACTACAGTCAGCTAGTGAGGACGACCGCTTGTGTGGGTAGCAGTGGGGTTGAGGGAGCTCTTGCACATTGTGTTCTTGTGGAACTGTGGAGGCAGTGGGTATCCCGACATAGGCTAACTCTAAAACTGGAGAGCGGAAAAATAGTTCTGTTAACGGCTCCACGCTGAGTGAGAGTCTGTGTCCTGAGAGGGGCATTTTTAAAGGGCCCAAGTGATTTATGAGTTCAAGTCCCATGCTGCTCCTAAACTGCTGCTCTTGGAATTCCCAATTCCTCTTTATTTATTTGCTCTTTGTACTGGCTGCACAGTGCCCTGTGCACAGATGTTATATAACTGCTGAATTTATAAACATAGGCTTATTGCACAGTGTTTAATGCTCACTGAGTAAAAAGTAAGTCTGGAATTGGGTAGATAGCAAGTTCTGTCTAACTTTAGCTCTGATAAGCATCTTGTGGAAAGCTTTTCCATCGTGGTTCTCAAGGCACTTTAAACAAACTGTATGTCAGACATAGAATTAACTTTTTTTTTTTTAATAATAATAGCTTGTTATTTTATGTTGGTCATTGAATGCACTCTCCAAGGTCAGCTGGATGGAAAATATTTCCACTGCATGTTTTCAGTGAAAGAAAGTTTTCCAAATAAATCTTTCCGTGACCAGCATGAACTTTACTGCTGAAGTGAGGACCTTGGATTTCGCTATGTGGTACCATCCCATAAAATTAGCCACTTTGTCTGTCTAGTTGGTGTACATTAGTAGTTCTCAAGAACTGCAGTCTGAAGCAGAGCCATGTGGTGGGTTGCTGTGAAAGGTCATACAACACGTATTTGATCCTGTACTGAAGAGGGGTTGTTGTATAGGCCAGGGCTATGTGTGAGATGTCCATAAGTGATGGAGAATCCTCTGTAGGCAGATGAGTTTTAGATCATCTTGGCATGTTCACTTGGGATTCAACAGAAAGCATCCGTTCCCCAGTGCTTACCTTGCACCCTTGCATCTTGCCTGAAGAGTGGGAAGTGCAGAGTTGCTTTGCCACAGGCAGAAGGTAGCCGAAGGCATAGATTAGATGTCTCTCTGGGCTCTGTTCCTCTTTCTCCTGCCCTGTTGTTGCTACTTCTCTCACTGTTTTTACTTTGGCAGTCAGCTGGTGGCCTTGCCCAATACCTGGAAGTAGCTGGGGTAGAGCTGTACCTGTACAAGCTCTGGTGATGTGAGAGGTATCCCATGATAACAAACGAGGGATCTTTTTGCTTGCTAGAATGACTGAGGTGTTTGGCATTACGCCAGTTAAACTTGATGTGCTTTGGTGAGGAGTGGTGTAGGGAGTGTACAGTACTCACTAGTACTGTAATAACTTGTAAAACCACTCACTGAAAAGATCTGTTATTGCAGTTCAGTGATGCCTTTGCATTGGTCACGTAGCAGCGGGCTGGTTGGGAGGCAGTGCTGGGAGGTGGAGACCCTGCCATTCCCTGGCCCATAACTAGCAGAGCTGGGTATGAAACTGCCAGGCATGAAATTGAAGTAGGAGATCTGGTAGTTGAGGAAAGGATGAGAGAAACAGCCTAGCTGCTGGTGCGGGGACATGAATAATCTGTAATTTTTACATAAATATATATAAAATATATACATCTGTTTTAGTTGTGTGTGGGTGATGGTGGGGGAGGAAATCAGTGGACCAGCGGTACTTGTCAGTAAGACTACAGCCTCTTCTTAAATAGGAATATTTGTTTCTCAAAAACTTCCTCTTGACCTTCAGTATGAATTACAAGAAAATATGTCAATATTATTGCTAAACTCAGAACCGCAATGCATTTGCACTTTAGCTGGTAAAATACAACTGAGGTGCCATTTTATGCCATTACTGGTGAATGGAATAGAAATAGCACAGGAGATATTCTGGAGGTTTTATATCAAGTCACTTCTAGCTATCAGTGGGTAGAAATGGCACAAGCTCTTCAAAACACACAGCCCTTAAATGAGAAACTCTAAATCCCGGTGGCAAAACACTATGGAAGATAAATCTAGATTCAAGGGTGTGTTTTCTGTTTGTCTGGTTGCTGCTCATTGCTGGATTTTGTTTTTCCCAGAAGGGCACAGGGTGCAGTCTAGTACTTTGCTTGGAACATGCCTTACGAGCAGAATCACTCATGCCTGCATGGTAACAACTGGTGTGGCTAATGGCTTTTTTATGTAGTATTCTTCTGTCCGTTCTGTTACAGAAGCTCTTTAGTGCAGATAGACTTTTCATTGGCTATGCTGATCTTTCTTTCAGGCATGGACTTACCAAGCACCCAGAAAATGTTTTGAGGAGGAGAATTTTCCCTCTTGTTCTTATTTGTACTTAACTTCTCTGAAACAGTGTGATATGTGATGTCTTTACAGAATTTACTCCTAACTTTGCATGGTCTAGCAGGCAGAATCGTCTCTGTCTCACGTAAATGAGACTAACCACATCAATTTCAGCTCAGGTAAAGAATTCCTGTTCAGAGTGATTTGCAGAATGCCTTTGTTAGCTGAAAGACCCTTCAGCATGCAGCAAAGTAATAGTTTGTAGGGGTAGGTCTAGAAATTGGTGTTTATGAATAGAAGTTTTGTTAAGGATTATAGTGCTGTTATATACTCTATGACATGTCAATATAATGCACTGGGTGGTTTTCTTTCTCCCCCTCCCCCCCGCCTTCCCACACAGAGTGTGTAGTGGCATGTCACAAGTTTGTCGAAGTCAATGCCCTGGGTCTAACAGTAGCTGCCCTTAGCAGCTATGATTCCAACATGAGAGCAGCTGCGTATTTTGTCCTGGCTTCTTTTCGTTCTCATCTGGAAGGAGCTCGCTTTCGAGAGAAGAGTCAGGTAAGACTGAGCTCAGTTGATAGTTTGCCAGGTTAGACATTTTAGGTCATGGACACTTATGGGAGAGTCACTGCTTTACTCATCCATCTACATGTCCATGGTGAGAGACCTAAAAGAAGCTTTTTATCCTCTATTTCATTGTTTCTCCTCTGTCGCTTTGTGTTTCCTCCTGTTATAATCAATGGGCAGGAAAAGGGGGGAAAGTGTGTTTTAGAAATTCTTGGGAATTTTATTTGTAGGAATGGAAATCCTGATGGGATTGGTATTTGATTTATGGCCTATGAAGTATCCTAAAAGCTTATTTATGTATTCACACTCTCCTGTTGTATTTTGGGTTATGGTTCAAGCTTTTCTCCCCTGTACTCTTGTGCTGCAGTTACTGTATCTCTTGGATGCTGTGCAAAATGGAATCAGGCAGCCGAACCTCAGATTCACCTTTTCTTTGACCCTCTACATTGCTCGTGTGGCTCAGCAGATTCTGAAGCCAGGTACCGTAACCTACTGTGCATGTTGAACTCCTAGGGTGAGTCACTGTGAATGGAGTAATGTCCTTGACCGATACTGGAAGATGAGATAGCTGTGACACTGGTAGGAGCCATGAAGTATGCTTTCCTGTGTTTCAAAGAAAAACTGCCTTACTGGAGAAGTGGGAAGTGTCATTTTGATTTGTGTACAAAACCGGTCTGATCCATCAGGGATGAAGTCATGGCTCCTTGTAATTTTGGGGTAGAAGTGGGCAGAGGACTAGAGGGTTGAAATTAGATGAGTGTGTGGGTCCTGTTCAGCAGATCAGAGTAGGCTGGCCTGCATGTCCTTTTGTCCTTAGATGCTGAATCAACATAAGTCACTGTTGCAAAGGAGAATCATAGTACTGGGGAGTAGTTCAGTTTGGAAGGGACCTTGTGAGGTCTCTAGCTAAACCCTCTGCCCAAAGTAGGGCCAGCTATGAGGGCAGACCACTTTGCACAGGGCTTTATCCTAGAAAACCTCCAGACCTCTAGACTGATCCTAGAAAGCCTCCAAGGATGGAGACTGTATAGTCCCTCTGGGCAACTTGTTCCACTGCTCATGGGGGACATGTCTGGCTTGTAGGTTAAAAATTACGATTGCCTCACATGAAGTGTTAGGCTTGAAACGTGGAGAGATTTGCCTCTCACTTTGCCACAGATTTCTGTTTTGTCAGTGAAGTAACGTTTGATTGGCTGAAATCAGAGCCATGTTGAACGTTTTATCTTCTCACCTGCTTTGTGCGCACTCTGAATGAGCTTTTCATTTTGGAGAAGAGAAGAGGAGGGATGGCCAACAATATGATCGGCCTTAGAGCAGAAGGCCTCTTCACTGTAATTAGTGTACTGTTCTGACAGCTAGCTGAAACACTGGAAAATACAGGTTCCATTTATTTTTTTCTGTTTGGTTGTGTATTGTGAACGTTGTCTTCCTCCACAATAACCATTGTTTCTCTTCACAGAGGAGCATATGTATATAAAGGTAAACAGATTCCTTCTGTCACACCAGTATTTGGACCTGAGGAAAGTTCCAGGGTTTTTCCAGCTTTTCTACAGTTTTGATTTCGAGGTAATTTAAGAATCCCATCTTAGGTATCCACTAATTCTTCAGAAAATAATAGGAAAAAGGCCACAGAAATGCAAGGAAATCTTATTCTTCCATAGGTAATAAATTAGAGGCATCTTTGTTTTATGTTGGACTTAGAAGTATTATTTCTGGGTTTCTTTGTTGTTTTCTTGATAGTAACACAAAATGAAATCATGAGTTGTGCTGTGCGTGCTCTGTAAGCACAACCAACAGAGTGTTCTGCCCTGGCTAGCTTACGTTCATATTTGAGTTTAGATTATTAACATTGAATTCAACTGAGGTATTTTAGAAAGAGCAACTTTTGAAGTTCCATTATCAGTGCATATTTGGGCTGCAGAGTAACTGTTCCTGATGGATGTTATTCATTAAACTTGATAGGGATTAAAATTGAGAAGTCCAGAAAAAGCTGTTAAGCACTGTGCTGGCACTCCCAGGGAACCAGGTTTTTTGTGCTCTTATGAGCAGGCATTATTTTGAAATGTCTGATGGTTGTATTTTCCTTATGGCTTCTAGTACAAAACAGAACGTGAGTGGATTCTCAGATTTCTTGGAGAAGGGCTGCGTGATAAACATTGCTATGAGCTTTATGACTACCAGAGGATTTTCCAGGTCATTCTTTCCTTTTTCAACAGTCCTTTGTGTGATGAGGGCTCCCAGGTAAGAATTAAAACAAAACCCACAAAAAAACCCAAAACCACAAAAGTTTGCATGGTTTGGAGATCTTAAACAAATACAGAGCAGAAAGGAGCAGTTGACTCTTCCTTTGCCCTCTTGAAAATCTGTTCCATGTTGATTTTGTGTGTGTGTGGAGGGGGAAATAATTGCTTGTGTCTAAACCAGAGTCACATCCTTGTCCCCTGAAATTGGAACAGGTCCCTGCCACCGTGGAACCTCACTCAGTTTCATCAACTGGTGTCTGGCTCTAGTCATAGGTCTACTGCTTCGTGAAAATATTGCAGATGCTGCAGTTTTGCTTATACAGTCAGGGCCTTTGCTTTTTTTAGGTCTCCTTTATTCCCTAACCAGCATGTTACCTGTACAGTGCTTTAGCAGGAAGAAAACTTATATGCCAGAAGCTCTCATGTTCATAAGCATCCACCCTGAGAAGTCCAGTCTGTTAAAAGTATCTCAGGTATCAAAATCTTGGACAAAAAGAGAAAATTGTCTTGCTACCTTAAGACTTCCTTTTAAGAGTAGCGTCTGGGTGTATGAAGCCTTCAAAACAGAATGTCTTTTCTTCCCCGGGGTTGCTACAAACATGTGGTGTTTGGTAGTACATTGTAACTTTAGGTTGATCAGATCCCAGGTACCAGTCAGGTTGCTAATTATATCCTTCTCAAAGATTGATAATGATTAGATCCTGACTATATTCTAATTTTGTAAAAGAACAAATTATATTTTCTGTTTCAGAGTCGTATTCTGGAGGTATTACAAAATGCTGCCCATGTCACCAGAGCTGCCTATGAGCTGATACAAGATCACAGCCTCTTAACCTGGATACTGCACATCTTAGAGAAACGGTAACTAGGGAAATACTAGTGAAATGGGAACAATTTTACTGTCCACAGTAGAACAATTATGCAACTGAGTGTGAAAACAAGAGTGACAGATACGGAGATGGCCTGTCAGCAGTTGTGACATTTGGCACCTAGGGCCATACTGGCAGAACTTGCCAAACGCTGAAGTGTTCCCTTGTGTTTCTAAAAACAAAATCAAGATGCTTTCAGGTTGTAGTAGGAGGGATGATGGTGGGGTGGGCTTCATGTTTTTGATAATGCTCTCTTGAAAAACTTAGAAAACAAAATGGCACCTTATTTTAGCGTATGTGACTCTCTCACATCCTGTCATAGGACCTCCTACACAGTCGTTGGCACAATAATGAATTTGAGCTGTCTATAACATTTCTCCTCCCACTCCTTCCTCCTCCCCTTGCCTCTTCCTCACATACATGTACACACGTGGACATGCACACGCGCGTGTGCGCGCGCACACACACACACACAAAATCTCTTTTGCATAGATTCCCCTGGCAGGTTCAAGCAAGGTTTCAGGATCATGTACAGTGTGATTGGCCTGAACAGATTCCCAGTACTGCTCCCCTGTTGTACACCTCTCTTTGGTACAATTTGGTATACTTGGAAGTGAAAAAGCCTGGATTTGGCCTCTGGCACCCAATACTTATTTTGTGATTGTACTTTAGAGAAGTATTCTTTGTACATCCTCTGTACAAAAATGAGATTGTTCCCTCCCCCTCCCCACGCCTTTAGAATAACAAAGTAAACATGGCTCCTGATGGAGCCTCATGAGGTTCACATGGGCCCACTTCTCGAGCTTGTCTAGGTCCCTCTGGATGGCATCCCTTCCCTCCAGTGTGTCAACTGCACCACTCAGCTTGGTGTTGTCTGCAAACTTGCTGAGGGTGTGCTTGATCCCACTGTCTATGTCATTGATGAAGACATTAAACAGTACTGGTTCCAGTATGGACCCCTGAGGGACACCACTTGTCACCGATCTCCATCTGGACACTGAGCTGTTGACCATTACCCTCTGGATGCGACCATCCAACCAATTCCTCATCCACCGAACAGTCCACCCGTCAAATCCATATCTCGCCAATTTAGAGAGAAGGATGTTGTGGGGGACCGTGTCAAAGGTCTTACAGAAGTCCACATAGATGAATCCGTAGTTCTTCCATTGCCTACTGATGTAGTCACTCCATCATAGAAGGCCACTAGGTTGATCAGGCAGGACTTGCCCTTGGTGAAGCTATGCTGGCTGTCTCGAATCACCTTCCTGTCCTCGGTGTGCCTTAGCATAGCTTCTAGGAGGATCCGTTCCTTGATCTTCCCAGGCACAGAGGTGAGGCTGACAGGTTGGTAGTTCCTGGGGTCCTCCTTTCTACCCTGTTCAAAAATGGGTGCAATGTTTCCGTTTTTCCAGCCACCAGGGACTTCACCTGACTGCCATGGCTTTTCAGAGATCATGGAGAGTGGCTTGGCAACTGCATCAGCCAATTTCCTCAATACTCTGGGATGCGTCTTGTCAGGTCCCGTAGACTCATATATGTTCCGGTTCCTCAGGTGGTTGCGAACCTGATCTTCTCTTACAGTGGGAGGGACTTTGCTCCTCCAGTCCCTGTCTTGCGGTCCATCCACTCGAGAGGTGTGGGAAGAGAGGTTGCCAGTGAAGACTGAGGCAAAAAAGTTGTTGAGTACCTCAGCCGTCTCCTCGTTCGTTGTTACCAGTTTGCCAGTCTTGCTGGGGGGTGGGGGGTGCGTGTGTACGCTTTCTTTGACCTTCCTTTTGTGGCTAATATACCTATAGAAGCCCTTCTTATTATTCTTTGCATCCCTTGCCAAGTTCAGCTCCGGCTGCGCCTTGACCTTCCTGACCCCATCGCTACGCAACGGGGCAGCATCCCTATACCCTTCCCAGGATACCTGTCCCTGCTTCCACTGCCTGTGCGTTTCCTTCTTGCCCTTTAGCATGATCAGCAGGTCTTGACTCATCCATGCTGGTCTCTTGCCTTCCTTTCCTGATTTCTTACACCTGGAGACTGAGAGCTCTTGCGCTCTATGGAAAGTGTACACTACTGTGTTTCCCCAGCTGCAGTATGGCAAGAGGAGGGCAGTAACCAGGGCCTCTGTGTGTGGCTGGGGCTTCAAAGGGGTGTGCTGTCACGCCCTGATGGGGTCCTGGCTGAGAGGCACCTATTGCCATTCACAGCTCCAAAAGTGCACTGGAATATGGTCCCCTCTAGGTGATGGATGGGCTCCTGGTTAGGATCTGCCTTCCAAATGGGTGTTTGCTTCTTTTTTTTTTGTTTTTCAGGTTTCTGGAAAACAAGCTGTTAAATAAAATCATTTCCTTACTCCATACTCTGTGGCTAACAAATTTAGGAGGCAAGAGAGAAAGCAAGAATCAATCCCAGGAGAACAGGAAGTTTCTTCCAATTCAGCTTGTAAATGAATTTCTGTATGTTTTGATCACATTAATCAAACACATTCGGTAAGTCTTTTTTTTTTTTTTTTTTTCCTCCTCTTTTTTAATCAATTTGCATGTCATCCTCTGTCCAGTTTGAAATTTACTAAGGCCAGAGGAATTTCTTGATCTCTGGTAGTTTAATGCTTTTTTTCCCCTTCAGTTTGAATGTTGAGTAGTGAATCTTGATGAGATTTCTTTGACAGGGAGATTAAGCTGTTTAAATGCATCAGAATAAAATAACAACTGATGCACAGTTACTGTCAAGTTGTACATCCTTAATTATTGGCCATTTTTAAGCTGCTGTGTTTTACCTTTTTCCTGCTGGATTAGAGCCTGCAGTTAGCAATGCTATTTGCTACAAGGATCTTTCATACTCTCCGAAGCTTTAGACTCTTTCTGTGTCTGTACCATGCCTGCAAATTGTACGAGGAGAAACTGTGCAAAGTTTTATGCAACAACGTTGAGAAGGGGTCAGTCTCTTCTCTCCAGATCTAGAGCACTGAACCTGTCTATGCACAGCAGTTGCAGCAGGGATAGTAGAAAGCAAACAGGTAACCAGTTCTGTTTGGGTTCATAGTAGCACCTGCAGCTCTTCATGCAGACAAGTATTGCCACAGCCTGGAGAAGCTATATTTATTTTTATTTCCTCAAAATTTTGAAAATTCATGCAAAATAAAGAGGTGTAGGTAAAGCTCCAGACCTCTGGTCTCTTGCTTGTGTGCCATCTGCCTTTGCTATTTACAAGCAGGAGGGCAAAGACCATGTTTCATGGTCTGTTCTGCCAAACACTAGTGGAATGAAGCACTGGGGATTCAGTGGGAATGAAACTAATTAGTACTGACATCCTGAGAAACAAAAGTATATGTCTAGAGAACTGCAGGAGAAAACTGTAGGAAGAGACTGTAAGGAGAAAAAACCCGTACTTATTTTATTAATTAGCATGCAGAAAAATACATGGCACTATTGTTTTCTTTTCATAGGACTAATATAGATCTAGCCAAACTGACTCAGTTTTTCAGTACACTCAGTTCTGTGCTGGAATATCGTGCTATAGTTGTTGAGGCCTTCAAAGAAATGAGCCGGTTCACTGTGAATGACAGCGTTCTCTCAAACAAAGAGATCCTGCTGCTGCTGCATAAGTGGAGTGTCATCGAAAAAGACCTGCAACTGCAAGAGGATGTGCAGACTCTTGCTCAGAAATACCAAATCAAAGAATTGCTTAGTAAGTACTAAAATATTTCAGAAAAGTAACACTGTTGAGGCTGTTATAAACGAACCATGCAAATGAGGCAAACTTTATAGGAAGAAGTATTAATAACTTTTATCAGACAATCTGATATAGCTTGGGGGAGGAGGAACGGAAATGGAAAGCCATTTTTCAGGTCTTTATTGTAGTGATTTTTAACTTCAGCACAATTCTAGAAGCTTTTTAGAAATACAGTTTTAAAAAGTGAAAGAGCTTTAAAATGAAACTTAGTTGCAGATCTAGAGTCAGGCTTTCAAAAATTGTATTCTTAAATGAAGTCTTAAAATAATGGTGCTTGGAGGCTTTGTGCTGAAAGATTTGAACCTTTCTGAGTGTGGATGGGGGATCTGAAAGTGAACTATGAGTAAAAACTAGCAGTAAAGCAAACAAAAATGAAATAGGTAATTTTTCTTATTGCCATCAGTGTTGGAAGAAAGCAAAAATACTTCTGGGCTTGTATGACTTCTCTCTTGTTATCTCTGTGAATAAAATGTAGAAGGAACTTTGTAGTGGGAGGTGTTAAGCAACGCTGGTTTCCTGCAAATACAACAACTGCTCTTGGTGCACATAATGAGCTTCTATAGGTTTCTTTAGGCATTCTGTATCAGTTAAACTAATTTTTAACGTATCACTGTATTTAAGGAATACTATAAAAGCTTCAGTTTTTCTAAAGTTTTTCACACCCTTTTAGTGTCTTTCTGAGGATTTTTAGAGAATTATAGTGACATCTGCAACTTACTATATATGAGGTTTAAAAAAAATCTGTTGCTCCAAGCCTTGGGAGCTTATAAAGCAGTCACAAAAAAATGGGCCCTTATCTGAAATGTTGTTTCTGAGGTTACATTTCAGGAGTTGTCCCCATCCCCCACAGCCCATGGGAAAAAAATACTGAAACGCATTTGGTTGATTTTAAGCTGCAGAGTGCAACATAATTGAAATTTCTGATTATTTTCTCAGTGACTCCTTGAAAGCAAATTGCCATAAAATGCTCTGTGCAGTATGGTGCTGGCAAAGTGCATTGCTGTTTGGGAGCTTTGCTGCTCCCGTGACGCAGGCAGCATCTAACAGAGGGCAGCCCCACATTACAAAGTTCGGCTGCCTATCTCTTCCCTTGGGGTGTGGAAAATTCACGTGCCCTTGGTTGACAGCACCTCGCCAGCCAGATGCTCCCAGGAGGCAGCTGTGCTGGAGGAAGGGAGATTTCGCTGCTTTAGCCCGTGCCATTCAAAAGCAACATAGCTGTGCTGGTATCTCCTTCCATAGGCAGGCATGTGCTGTGCCTCTGCTAGCCCAGAGAACAGCGGCTTGAGCATTTCTCATGAGGTGGTATAAATAGTGTAGCCTTACTGGCCAAACTGCATCTCATGGACCTCTGGAATACTGCCTTGGCTTCGCTGGCTGGGGGCCGGGGCCTGGGTGGCATTATTGCTCACCTCAAAGTTAGGCGATCCAGTTCAGAAAAGTGTTTCAGCCTGTGAGTCACTGGGAGTTGCCTGTAGCCCATTTGCTCTGAATTGCGTAGGCTCAATTAGGCTGCTAAATGAAGCTAGTACTTACCCTTTTAGCAACTGAAACAACACATGACACTGTCTTCCTTGCATAATTTTGTACCAAGAAATCCTTTGGAGTATCTGATAATTGTTTTGGTGGCGCTTTTCTTACAGAAAATATTAAAGAAAAGAACAAATCTCAAGCCTCATCCCATGCATATCATCATATTCGGAAAAAGAATGAGGTAGAAAGAGAAGACGACACTGCTGCAGACCTGAAAGTCTCTGAGCTGGAGAAATGCAGAGATCATCTGAATTCCATATTTACCCACTGGGAGCCTGTTTTCGCAGCGCTGCCTATCAGCCATCGAGGGGAGCCCCTCAAATCAGCTGACCTTGCGGATGAAACAGTCAGTCTTACCTGTGCGTCAGCTTACGTAGTAACTAAATGGCTCGTAAAGTCCATGGTTGAGCACAGCCTCAATATGCAAAATGTTTCGTTAACTCTGCGGTGGCTACAGAATTGCATCTTGCCGTACCCAGTGGCAGTGCAGGAGATGCTCAGGGATCAAACACTGAGAAACAACATCTTCAAGTTTTACACCCAGATCTGTGAGGCCAGCAGTGGGACAGCTGCACTCTTTAAAGAGCTCTGTTTGTTCAGTTCAATCATGCTTCACCTAATGGATGCTCAGGGCCTGACCAACAACAGCTTTCATGAACTTGTGAAAACGTTGTGCCTGTCAGCAATGACGGAAGAGGATGCGAACAAGAAAGGTAACTTGTCTTTTCTCTTTCACTCATGTTACAAGGTGGTAACGGTAGAAAGTAGGTAGTTCCATGGGTGTTTCAATTCATGAAAAGAGTTTGAAGTTTGCCCGTGTCTGTTGGTGCTCATAACTTCACAAAGTAAAAGCTATATCTTTGGTGGTATGGGCACAGGGGTTGGTAGCACAGAATAGGGTCACACTGTAGGGGTTTCTGATGGTACAACAGTCATACTCCCTCAAAGAAACTTTCCTTTCTAGGACTAAAGTGGAGTTCAATGAGGTATAAAAAAATATAATTCCAAGGGAAAAAATAGTCTACAACAAATGAGTCCATGTGGGTATGGGTTCTGATCCATATGCTGTTCAATGTTATCATTTGATAGCAAAAGCCACATTTCAAACTCTTTTATTTGAAGAGGTCAGAAGGTTGTGCTAACAAGAAACTCTTTTCTTTCCTTGGTGTGAGGAGGATCACTGGCTTTGCATGGGCAAAAACCCCACAAATTTTCCATCTAGGAAGAGAGTTAGGAAACTATTTTAAAACATAGGTCTGGAGGTGAAATGGTTTGGTTTGGTATTACTATGTGGAAATAGAAGAATATCTGTTCTGATTTTTCTCTAATTTTTCTTCCACAGCTGTTTGTGTATTCCTGACTTCTGTTTACATTGGGGACATATGGCTTGGAGCACAGGAGCCAGATATGTTAAGAACCCATGTCAAATTGATCTGCAGTAGTACAGATGATAAATTAAACGATGATGACTTGGAAACTCGTAAACAAGGAGAAGAAACTATTATGTCTGTTTGCAAAACCCTCCACTTGGCTACATCGGGGCATTAATTCAGTGAACCGACACTTAATCTTTAATGTTATATGCTCTGCCATCGTTGCTGCGAGCCACAAAACCCTCCTGAACTGTTCTCCATACAAATCTAACTTGTTTTGTCATAAAGATCAATATTGTGCCAACTCAGAGGGGGAAAATTGTATTCATCATCTCTCAGTGGAACAATAAAGCCATAATTTCCCTTTTCTTGAACAGTATGGGACACTGAATGTTATTTATATCATTTTTATTACAGGCATTTTTAACTTCATGAAGAAGCAAAACAGAGTGATTAGTGCATTGCCTCTGAACTGTATTTCAGTCCCCATGTAGTTAAAATCCATCATCTCTCCAATATAAGATGGGGAAAAAAGACCGCAGAACTTCACCACAATGTGGTATAAGTGCAAAGAATGAGTAGTCAGAGGTTTAGCCGCGATGATTTACTATTTCTTGAAGAACCCAGTTTCTTTCAGGATATATGATACCAAAACCAGTATGAATAGAAGACTGAACACTGCAATCATGATGGTCTGGGATTCTTCTTGGTTTTAAATTAAATGGCTTTTGAAAGCATTTATATTGGAGCTGGTCTGGTTTTATTCTCCTTTCTGTTTTTTTGTTTTTTTTTTTTTTTAATTAAAAAAAGCCCTGACCATCACTGCGGCTGGGACTTGCAACAAAGGCCCATCTTCTCTCCGCTCTGAAAAGATGAGAGATGGAACTAAAACCCAAATGACTTGCTGTTCATTGATTATACATGGTTTTTATTGGAAATTCTCTGTGAAATCTGATAAATATTTCTTGAATGTGGCCTCAAGGGCAGTTTAACATACCATTCCAGATATGCAAACAGGCAGAGTCTGAACTTGAACCTTTGAAATGTAAACCAGGATTTAATAAATTTACTCATGAATATATGCTGTGCCTAGGTACTTGGTACAAATTCTGTACAGGGAAAAATCAGAAATGCACACTCCTTGTGATGTTTATTTAATTTTTTTTTTAAATAAAAAAGCATGAGATGCAAATAATGAGGATTGCTTCTACATATAAATATTCTTGTCCTAAAGAAGCCATAATACTTATATCAAGACTTGATTTAAAAATAACACATATTTCTTGAAAAATCTGCAGGCCCATTAGAGGCTAAATTTTGTGTCGTATAAAATCCCCAGGGCCTGACATCAGGAAATCTTGGCGACGAAAAAAACTTCTTTTACTTCATTAAAAAAAAAAACAAAACAAAAAAAACCCCCAAAAAAACCCAAAGAGGCAAAATCATAGAATCATTAAGGTTGGAAAAGACCTCTAAGATCATCAAGTCCAACCATCAACTAACACCACCATGACTCCTAAACTAGGCCCTGGAGTGCCACGTCTACACCTTTTTTGAATGCCTCCAGGGTTGTCGACTCCACCGCCTCTCTGGGGAGCCTGTTCCAATGCCTAACCACTCTTTCGGTAAAGAAATTCTTCCTGATGTCCAGTCTAAACCTCCCCTGACACAACTTGAGGCCATTTCCTCTCGTCCTATCGCTAGTTTCTTGGGAGAAGAGTCCAGCACCCGCTTCACTACAACCTCCTTTCAGGTAGTTGTAGAGAGCGATAAGGTCTCCCCTCAGCCTCCTCTTCTCCAAGCTAAACAGCCCCAGTTCTCTCAGCCGCTCCTCATAAGACTTGTTCTCTAGACCCCTCACCAGCTTCGTTGCCCTTCTCTGGACACGCTCCAGCACCTCA
>WAAD01005437.1:15372-45870 GCA_013389945.1 Fregata magnificens
GGCTTGGCAAGCTCCTCCGCCAGCTCCCTCAGCACTCTCGGGTGGATCCTGTCCGGCCCCATAGACTTGTGAGTGTCCAGGTGGCGCAGCAGGTCGCTGACTGCTTCCTCCTGGACTGTGGGGGGTTTATTCTGCTCTCGGTCCCTGTCTTCCACCTCAGGGGGCTGAATACCCTGGGGATAACTGGTCTGACTATTAAAGACTGAGGCAAAGAAGGCATTAAGTATCTCAGCCTTTTCATTGTCCTTGGTGACCCAAACCCCAAAGGGGTTCCAAAGTTGAAAGATGTCTTTCCATCTCATCTAACTGGAAAAGAAAATACTCATGACACATAGGGAAGGAGTTTTTCAGCTGTCTTGAAGGACTGAGCACATCTAATACTGGTTTATAGTGTGATTTGCTTGAGAGAATTAAAGAAATTAGGTAAAATCATTCAACCAACCTAAGGACAGTAATGCAGAAACGTATTTTCTCTACCTGAATCGGTCTTAATTGGGAATGAATTAAATTCATATTCCCCAAGTTAAGTCTGTTTTGCCCATGATGGTAACTGGTACGCAATCTCCCTATCTTAATCCTGACCCACAAACTTTTTCATCCCATTTTCCACCCTGTCCTGCTGAGGGGGAGTGAGAGAGCAGCTGGGGAGGCATCTGGCAGCCAGCCAAGGCCAACCTGCCACAATATGTAATGTGGTGTAGTGTAGCTCCTTCCGATCCCTTAATAAAGTAACAAAACCCAAATCCTAAATGCCACAACCCAGTTGTTACACAGTCTCCAACAAGTTGCGAGCCCAGAATGTTTTTGGGTGTGCACTTGCATGCCTTGCAATAGCCTTTCACGTGCCCTTTGGCCCTGTTTGCTTGAAAAAATAAATTGTGTAACTGTGGTACCTGCAGGACCGGAATTCATGTGGTGAAGCTCAACCAGTTGGAAGAGTGATTCCTGAGTGAGATCTGATTCTAGAAATAGGTACAGCAGACGGAAACAGGCGTGCTAAGTTACTTATGCTTAAACAGCTATTTGCACACCTTGGTATTTCTCTCTGTGAATGGAAATAGTGATTTCTGAATGCAGTTTTGTCACTACTAAAATAAGGAATATAACTTTCAAGTCCATAGCGGGCTTAGCTAATGAGATGTATGGTGCTATAGAAGTGGAAAGTAGTATCAGGAGACGGTGACTACGACTAGGGCCAGTCGTGCCTGTTGGTATGCCTTCCTTACAGTAGTGCATCTAAATCCTGACCAATTGCACGTGAATCCACCCTAAGGGTTCATACTCAAATGATGATTTTCTGATGGTCTTAAGTATTCAGAAAGGCCCAGCAGTGAGTACTTTCTCCCTAGCTTGTAATGTTTTGTTAGTATCTCCAATACTGCTATTACCAAAATACTTAAGGTTGGAGGAGAGGATTGTTCATACGCATTTCTTTTCTTTTTTTTAAATGGTAGTTTTGGAAACAGAAACAGAAAATGAATGCAAAGGAACTGACAATTTAAAGCTACTAGCCTGTCATGTAAAAGATATATAGCTTGTATGTGCTTATCCGTAAAGGGAATGTAGCTGTGCACGTGGGAACTTTTAAAAACAAGGCTTAAGCTCTCACTGCCTCTGAGCTTCAATATATTCTAGTAATGTGGCAATTAGAAGATTATTATTAAGTCCTCCTAGAAATAATGGTCAAGTATCTCTAAAAGCCATAGATGGTTAGCAGTTGAATGATTTGTGTGTGTGAATTACTTCCAACATAGTCAAAATGCATTTTAATGAATTATATAGGTGGAGAGTCATTATTTTAAGAAATTAAGCCTGATTAAAATAAATTGTAGAGAGCATTTGGAAATGGAAAACTCACTGCATATATAGGCCTATGTTTTAAAACAAGGAGTGTCTACAGTTTAACACAAGTTACTCACTCTGATGCTGTTGCGTTGAGAACCATGTGGATGAAGCTCCAGAGTGCTCTGCGGCAGGCCCAGCAGTCTGGGCTGTCCTCACAGAAGTCATTGCCAGGACAGGCCTTTTAACCCTTTTACTCAAAATTCACAAAAACTCAGTGAAGTCAACAGCCCAGAACATACTGCTTCCTGTTGTACCCCTGGTGCATAGACCATGTACAGTTTGAGTTGCAGGTGGGGCTCCTCAGGATTTGAAATGGATCTCAGCGATGGGCTGCTGGTGCCAGTGCTCAGACGAGGGCATGGGACACATTAGCAGGAGAGGACTTCACACAGCATGAGCGACTGGGCAGAACGATGTGGCTTTTGTGGGTAGTGGTTTGGGGTAACATTTTTATAGAAGTCGACTATGTCTTCGAACCAGCACCATGAGCGGGTTTGGGTCACACTTTGTTAACTGGTGGGTGCAGCATTTCAACCATCCATGAATGCTGCAGACCACACAGGGAAGGTCTCTCTTAATGGAGGGCTCTGGGGGAAGGGGAAATAGAGTGCTCACTGTGGAGAGCAAAGCACTGGAAGGGCCTTGAGATGGGTACATATGGAAATGTCACAGAAGGAAATCCATTTCTCTCTCCCCCACTCCCCTCCTCCCAACTTAGCTGCTATGAGATAGGCTTTCTTTTTGCATATTATTTATTACTGTTTATATACTTCATATTATATGCCTTCCATTTCCAGGTAATTTGAAGGGGCGGGGGGAGTCTTTTCAGTGGTTATGCACTTTGAGTCATGTTCCAGTGCAACTAATGAAAGAACAGCAGTTGTTATGAATGGGAGTATTCACATCTTTCAGAAATCCCCTTGGAATCCATTTGTAGAGAAGAGGTTCTTGAAAAACAGGGTGATACCAGTCATGAGTCAGGGAGGAGGATGCTGGAGCAGACTGTGCTGGCAGGCAGTGCAGAACTGTTGCAGGAGAGATGTTCTAGCTCAGGGTAGATGGACGTGGCAGGAATGATCGAAGTGCAGTTGCTGTATCCTTGACGAGGAAAATGGGTCTAGATCGTTGGGTCCTCTTCAGGCTGTCTTTGATGATACTGTGTGATTGCAGCAGGGTTAAGGGTAACTGTCCCACTTTGCAGCTGGAGAGCCGGTGCCAAAAAGGGAGTTGATTCATGTCTCCTGTGAGAACTACCTCAGCTCTAGCAAAAAGTCAGGCTATCTGAGGGGAGAGGAAGGCTGTTGTGGCCGTATGAGTTGACTGATGGAAATGTTTGGTTCTCTGATGTATCTCTGTCCATGTTGCACCTTCAGTTCCTGCAGCCTTTCCTCATTTTCTCCATCTGCCCATGACTCAGTCTGACTCAACAGACTTTATGCCTTGACAGGTTTCCAAGCCCAACACCAGTAGTAGTCAGTTTGCTCAAAAAGCAAACTGCAGAAGTGTTTATCTCAGAGATTTAAAAATTTGAAGATTAAAAAAACCCCCACAATACAAACATATGCCTGGTGGTTTGGTCTGTCTCCTGTGTTTAAGGCTTTTTTAACACAGCCCAACCCACCCACTCTCTGGTAACATCATAGCCCACGCTCCCTGTATGCAGCATAAGGCTGCTCTGGCAGTGCTTCACTGTAGGAATTTTTGCTGCCTGCTTGGGGACATGGAATTTCTAAGCTTCTCCTCAAGTTTGGAATGAATTTTGTGTTGTCCTCAGCCCAGCAACTAGCTATGCAGTCTTACATCTATTCCAGCCCTCGCTGCCTTCCTCAGCCCGACTCTGCAGTCCCAGCTTTGTGCTTACTGGAGCTCTAAGGGTTCCTCACCCTCTTGTGGACCTTTGCCTGGTTCTGCCTGGGTCTGGTGGAGCTCCACGGGTGAGGAGAGGTGGAGAGAGCAGAGGCCACCAAAGGGGGAGGGAGTGCAAGTGGCCCTTCCGACTCTGCTCCAGCTGAGCTAAACCCGTCCTCTCCACCCCACCAAAAAGCCGCTGTGACCCTCGCGGAGGGCTCTAGCTTCTGTTAAAACTATTTGTCAGCCCCGGCTGAAAGCAGGCAACTCGTGCAAAAATGCAATGTTGCTTTTGTGGTTTTGCCAGCATTTTCCTTTGATATTAAACATGATAAACACACTTTTCTTTTTTCTAATGCCTGGATAACTGGCAGGTACCATTTCAAGACTGTTCAATATTAACAGTTTCTTTTCCACCTACCATTTCAAAATGAAAGCAAAAAGCAATTGGTTATTGGTAGCAAAACTGTATTTCTGGGCAGCTGGTAAAGCTAATGGCTTGACTCAGTAAGACACTCACTTGAGATAGTGCTGCCACTAGCTTTTTAAAGGCTGTTCTAGGTAAGCAGTGTTTTAATAAATTTTAAATAACCCAAATATTTTTTGCAATAGAGAAGTAAATAAAAAGCGTATTCTATCCTTGAGGAAACTGCTGAGGTTTAAGTTAGTGAAGGAAGTTGTAACCCTTCTAGAAGCAAAGTTTTATTGTTGATGTCAGACTTGACATTGTTGCTTATTTTTCAGCAGATGACCAAGTGGAGGTGTCACTAAGATGCAGCTGATGAGTGTGACCTGAGGGCAGAGCCAGAAATAGATGACTTGTGGCTCTTGTGGTATATAAACAATATTGGTTATGCTGCCTGTTCAGTAAGATCAATGGGATGCTGCTTTCTTTCAGAGGAAGACAACTCAGTGAAAACTGATGCTGCAGAGACACCTCCAAGGATAACAGGACTCAGTGTGCATTCAGGTGAGCAAGGCAGAACTCTTTACAGGACTCGGGGCGTAACTGGTATACACTTTCTGCTGGAGGAGCAAATCTGTTCTCAGCTAAATGGGTCTTACTGAGAACTGCTCAACTGGCAGCACACCCTTTGCACTGCATAACTGAGAGAGGAGTTTGAGTCCGTACTTAAAGAAGAGAGAGAAATTTGACAGTCATCATCATCAGAATCTAAAACGTTGATCTAAAATGCTGATCAGGCAACTCCAGCAATGTTGCTCAAATATGGCCGTTAGGACTTCCTTTTATGCATTCAGGATTTTTCTGGTTTGTCCTTTGTTGAAAGACATTTTTCTTTTTCTTCTTCTCCTGAACTAATTCAGGTTTGTGCTATCAGTGTTTAATAGGCAGTCACAGCACTGAGCTTTTCTCTGCAGTCAGGACAACTGTACTGCTGGTTTTGTTTAACCTGTTCCAGTTTTAACTCAGGTTCAGATCCTTCCATGAATGCCAGTTTCATCTGAAAGCGAGGTAGGTGTTTGAGAAGCAACCGCATCTGAGTATGGGCTACTGAGGTCATCACAGTGAGGTTGTTCACCATTGGAACTGCTTTCTTCTGTCTGGTTCCCTACAATCACTTTTCTGTAATGTGTGGAGAGAAAAAAAATGTACAGTTACCAGGGACATCTGTTTGGAAGGCAGATAGCAGTTTCAGAAGGAAGTACAGTATCAAAGTTTTAAAAAATATAGGAGGTGGTTCTTCTAAGACAAAAGACATTGAATCCAGCATGAGAGATGCCTTTGGACTTCAGCCCTCTTTATCCACCACGAGAATTGTGTCCTTACCTGGAAATGGAGTATGACCAACAGCAAAAGCGTGAGCTGTGGCTGATATGTGGTGACTCCCCTTTTCCCCCTCCAGATGGGACCTTCACTCCAGCCCTTAAGCTTGGTTCTTTAGCTGGATTTTTAAAGAGGAAACTAGAAACTTTGCTATGACTTGCTCTGTACCGAGGCTGAAGGGAGCCGTCACGGCTGCTCCTGGGAAAGAGAAGAGGGATAAGAGCTTCGTGTGACTGTGAATGGGTGTCACTGGGGGCAAGAACAAGAGGAATGTGTGATATTTGGGAGACATTCCCTGACAGTGGGGTTGGGAAAAGGCAAGACACAGCTCTAAGGGCTGGTGGGGATCGGAGCAAGAAAATGGGACAGATCTAAAAAAGAGTGGGTAGACTAGGGTAGCAGGAAATTTCCACTGTACAAATAATAACAATACAAAGATGTATGGTTCTGTCAGAAAAACAAGTTAGTGGTGGGGTGGAGAGGGGGTGATGATATGAGAACAGCAGAGTGCACCCTGCCTCCTCCTCCCTGAGCCCTCTTCCCAGCAGCTTCCCAAACTTCCCCCTTAAAAAATAAATAGTAGGTGAGTCCTGGCCTAGAAGCAATAAGTTCCATTCAAAATGGCTGAACACAAAATCCCAACTACTACTATATCCTTAGGGCTTCAAAGGTGGGGAGAAAAATTACATTGGGAAGAAAAATGTAACCCAAAAGTGAGAATGAAAATGGAAAATGTTTGAAAAGTCTTATTAATGTCCTGGAGCCGTGACCTCAGAGAAGAGAAAGATGACATCTTTGACTAAAAGCCAGTGTTTCAGTGGCTAGACAAATGTAACAACCAAAATCTAAAAATCAAGATAAAGTAAATGGGATGAAAAGGAAAAGGATTATTTTTAATACTTTGGAGGAAGGGAAATATAAACCTTATAACTTCAAATGTATATCGATTAATTGCTAATGAAAGCTTAAAATATCTGTGCCTGACAAGACTAACACAACAGGGATTTTGCTTAATGGTAATTCAAAAAACCAAAACAAACCCCAAAAGTCTCAGCAACAGGCCCACCACAGGCAGGCAGATTTGAGGTTTCCTTTGCTATGATGCAGGCATATTCAAGACATCTCTCTTCTCTCTGTTTGACAGAAGCAAGAGAAAAATACTCTTACCAAAACAGGACGTTTTCTTTCCAGTCCATTAAGTAGCTAAATATCATCAGCCAGCTATCCATATTTTAAAATCAGCTGGAGGACTTGCATCCCAGAGACCTGGAGACTGTCTGAGGAGAACTCTGGCCGGCTCTTGTTAATTGTTAACCATCCCTGGAACAGCAGGGAAGTTTGAGGAGGCTGGAAGAGCTCTAGTGTCCTAGTACTCAAAGAGAGCGAACTGGTCAAGCCAGGTCACTATAAGGCAGTGCAACTGACCTCAGCCCCAGGCAAATGGAATTAAAGCTAAGATAAGGTACAACTGAAAAAGTATTTCAAAGGACAGAAAAACTAATGCCAGAGAGTGTGGTGTTATAGAAAGGCAGGTACGGGGAAAAATGTCTGATGTCATTTTTTGAGGGGAACACAATTTGGAGGATAAAGGTAGCTGCATATATGTAGCTATTTAAACTGCAGTAAGGCGTTTGACTTAGTATTCCATACTGCCTTCTTTAAAAAGAACTATACACAAGCCCCATTAAAGAGGTGTTACATGAATTAGGCTTCTCAAAGAGTAACTGCAGAATGATCTCTGACTGTGGCTGTTTCTAGCAGGGCTCCGTAAGCACCCAATCCTGTTCAGCGTTTTCATCAGTGATCGGGAAGTAAATGTACAGTCGCTCTGAATGAAAGATGCAGATAAAGATACAGTGATACAAGGAGGAGCAAACAGTCATATAGCACAGACTGGACAGCTAGTTAAGATGGACCTATTCAAACAATATTAATATATTAAATTTAAAGCCTCAACCTTGGCAACAATATTTTTGATTGAGAACTGCAAATTTTTCATAAACTGTTGTCCCTAAAAACAGTGAATCGTGGCACATAGAAAAGCTTGAGATATTAAGAAAAAAAAGTAGAGCTAATATTTTGGATTTTTGGATTTCTGGGGACAGACATGATCTTTGAAAGCCTGGAGCAGGTGATACTGTGATTCCAAAATTTCATATATTTATCACACTGTCTATCCACAGCGATCTCTTTTTGGCATTCTTCATTACTGAACAACTATAATTTTTTTTTTAATGCAAATACACAATTTTATTGAAGAAGTTTATCAGTTAAGCCAAGATGCAATGCCAAGGCATTGTGATTTAACTAGGCAGAGAAATGAGAAATACTGACCAACTTATTAAATACAAGAACTTGTTCTCCTCTGCAGAGGTATAGCACCTGGGCAGAGACTTCGCAAGCCTGCATCCCTGCGCTCAGTGGGCAGCACTCTCAAATCTCCTCCAGTGCAGAGGTTGTCTATGGTTTGGTTTACGTCCCTTGAGAATGAGCTGACATGATCTCAGGACTGCATGGACTGGGCATTCTGCACCCTCTGAGGAGATAATGTTGGTTTTGATAATACGGTTGTTCATAGCACACTTATTTGAATGCATGGCTCAAGAGTTATTTCACTCTTTTGATTGTCACTTGTAAATGTCTGCCTGATCACTACTAGATGGAATCCTTTTTGTGTCATTTAAAAGCATTTAGCAGTTTGAAAACAAAAAGCCCCATCATTTCAGTTTGTAGGAGAAAGGGCAAGAACTAGGAAGAACTTCAGAAAGCAACAGAGAGCACCTTAATGCTAACACAGACAGCCTGCTTCCCAGTACCTGAGCAGTGCAGTCCACTGCACAGCCCACCTGGATGGATGTTTGCCTGGTGGCAGCAGACTTGGAGAACGTCTGAGCAGCAGCCGCAGGGGGCATGTTCTGACCTGACATCCAGCAAATGGTGTCCTCTCAACTGCAGAGTCTCAGTGTATGGAATTTCTGGAGTGACACTGGCTACTGGTAAGCGACCTCTGTTCCTGGCTCTGAGTTCACACATACAGTCACACAGTGGCTGGTGCTAAACAAAACCCCAGCCCGTTAGTTTTCACTTGGAGATCAGTTATCTCTGAACAACCTCAGCACCACCCTACCAAGTGTGATACCAGTCCCAGGCCTCTCTCCAGTGGCATGATACCTGCTAAAAGGTATGGAGCATGTTTCCTTAGATGACAGGCGTGAGAACAGTTTCCTGTGAAGACACTGTAATTTGAGCTCTGGTGACTGAAGTCTTATAAGGCTTTGACAGTTCATAGCTCACCATTTTTACAGCCTCTGCTCCTGTGGGTCTGACAGCTGCTCACATCAAGGGGAGCTGGTTCTCGTCAACATCAAAAGAGAAAGTTCTCCTAATGATAGAGGTGTGAAAGACAGCTTTATCCCTTGAAACCAGAGGCTTGAGAATAGCAAGATTTATTATCTGCTGTTTGAGATTAAATTCAGAAACTATATTGGGGAGAAACTGGGATGGATCCCCAGGAACACTGTATATGGGAAGCCAGCTGTAAGACTTAGCTGTCTCAGCTTCTTCTGACACAAGGATGGGGCTGTAATCTATGCAGACAAGTCATGTAGCCCTCAAATACTGGTCTTGTGATAGTCCCGATCATGAGATTTAAGTACCACTGAGAAACCGGGTTCTTTCTGAGCTCTTAGCCAATCTTGCCTAGGAAGTTCAAGATACCTGAGTGTGAGAATACGTGATTACCACTGGTGAGAGACAGTAGGTAGAGATTGCAGTTGAGTACATCTTAAGTGAGTCTACAGACTTTCTGTAGGCTTTTACAGAATTACCTTAATTCCAGGAAACAGTCTACTGTGATAGGAAAGAGAGGGCTGAAGAAAGTAGAGAACAGGAGCAGCTGCCTTAAGAAAGTAGGAAACAGGAGCACGGTCTGTTTAGCCAGAGAAGTACCTCTCATGAGGATCTTCTTACTATAGTATTAAAAAGGTCTTCCTCTCTCCAAAGACAGGGCAGCATGCCCAAGTAGAGCTATGACACGTCTTACTGTCATCTGGAAGAATATGGTGCCTTGAGTGTCAGATTCACTGCCTTCGTGTACAGGAATAGATACTTTTTTGTTATTGTAATATATGGTGGTTATATTGTTCACTAATGAATATTACAATCTTTAAGGTAAGCTAAAAAAAAAAAGCCCTCTGAAAGCTATCTGCCCTCGTGTGAGATCTAGGATATTGCTATAGATTTTTTTTCTGTCCTAGGGACCAAAACCCCTGAGCTGTCAAATATCCAAATTAGTTCCCCAGTTCCAGGAATGAAGCAGCTGTTGCAATTGATCTGGATGGAACAAAAAATTGAAAGAGCACATGGACATTGTACAGTCTGTCCACCAAATCAGTGGTTATCTGTCTGTCCATGAAGGAAACTCTCACCTGCAAACTGAGAAGAAAGCTGGCTGTAGAACAAGTGTTTTCAAGCCAACTCCCACATCTCTGTTTGGCAAGTGATATCCTCAAACTATGTTACCATATGCCCCAGAAATGTTGGGTAAAAGTTGGTGGTAGTCAGGGGAAAAATATGTCTAAACACTGAATCGGGTTTCTCATTGCAAGAAGTCTGTCTGAAGCCAGCAAGGCTCATGCTGCCAGGGAGTCCAGGGTCCCTTGATTGAGCCTCTCTGAGGCTACTATGACAGCAAGAAATGTGGACAAGGGATGAGACATGCAGATCTTCCAACTCTCTGGGTATCCAATTTATTTTTCTTTCTACATTACACTGTCTGGTAGGAAAGTGATAGCCAGATAGTGGATGTCCACAGCGGTCTCAGTCACAGCTGTCAGGAATGCACAGCCTCCAGTGAAATGCATGGGAAACCAGGGTGTCTTCTTGAGAGGTCCAGGAAGGAACTTTCCGTGCCCCCCCTTACACTGCATGAAGTTCCAGCCTTGGCTGGGAACTGTCTCCAGCCGCTAACCCTTATTTTTCTATGTCATTCTGGATGGTAAGAAAGATAGTTGAAGCAAATGTTAATACTGGCTCTTGATTGCAGCAGTATGGTAATCAATTGCCTTGGTGTGCTAATGGGTTTTAAATAATTGGTCCCATGCCCCAAACCTTTTTTCTTTATTTATTTCTGTAGGAATAGCGTAATGGTGACAACAGGGACTGGGACATGGATTCCTTGCTGCAGCTCTCTTGCAAGCATCAGCCCTCCCCCCCCCTCCCAAACGCATCTGACTTGGCACCGAATTACTTTGTATTGCAGAGAAGAGTGTGGTGCAATCAGATCATGGATTCAGGTCCAGGACTTCTCAGTGTCTAAGGATTATGCTGTGGCGTAAGTACATCTGGTTGTTGCATATGCCTTTCAGAAGACACTTTGACAGTCACTTCTCTTCTGTGTGGATACACAGATAAAAATCGGCAGACTATATGGCATGCCCTTGCCAAAATAGTAAGACCTTGGTGTACACAGTGGTGGAAGAGATATAATCACTGCGTGTTATACAAGGCTAAAATGTAACCTTCAGGGACCCCCCAGAGATCCAGCTGACAATAAAGACAGCTGACATGCGGCGGTGGGGGTTGCTCGACCGTCAACTGAAGCAAGAAGGTACACTCTTCTGAACTGCCAGACTCGAAAGCACGCTTGTTTCACCAGGCAGTTGAGCAAGCTGGAAGAGTACATGCTGCCCTATATGCCCCTGGGCTTGACAGAGAGATGGATGAGCACAGAAACAGTGAAGGTAAAAGTTCTCCAGCCTTGACCAGTGACGTGTATGTACGTTCGTTGGGTGAATGCATCAGAATTATCACGGGAAAAGAGACAGGAGATGTCAATACAGAAATTAGATGATTGTCATGCCAAGGGTAACGGACGGATTACATGACAAAGAAGACGACAGGGGAGGATGGTGGAAGTTAACAGGAAGAACTTCCTTCAGGCACCCCACTTCGTTTTATTGCTGGAATTGGGAGAAGTGTAATTGGAGTGGGGGTTAAAAAACAAATGGAACTCAATCAAAAAGGGCAAGTTTGGGGGAAGGGGTGTGTGTGAATAGTCTCTTCAGTCCTAAAATTGTTTTCTTACAGTATGTTTCAAGCCTAGAAAAATGATAAGACAGGATGATTTCAAAGCCTAAGCAAATTTCATCCAATACTGCTTTCCATTCATGATTCCTGGGCTCTCCACAAAACATTCCTAGACTTGCCTTGTTCATAACAGCTCTTTCGATGGGCAAAACTGAACATATTAGGGATAAATATGGATATTTTTAAGCTAGGTATTTCACTCAGGAACATGATGCAGAAGTGAATTTTTTTTTTAAATTAATATTTTTGTTTAAGTCTTCCAATCGCTCTGAGATTTTCATGTATATAGACTTCTCCTGCTGTTTTTTTAGGAACAGTAAATTAATGGGAATGTGCCTCTGTTACCCTGTAATTTTATGTCCATTTCCATGTGTTTCTTGTATTGTTAGCTTGCTTCCTGCTTTGTGGTTTATTTGGGCAAGTTGCCTTTTTTATTGTTGTTGTTACCTTTTGTGAGCATGCCAGAGGCCTTAGGGTGCCAGTAAATTAGAATATTAGTGCTCCTTTTTACTGCCGTATTATACTTGTTTCCCTCTGCTTGTTTGTGACCTAATCTTGAACCTCTGCCTAATCTGCTGAGCTGAATTTTCTGCGTCCTGATCAGATTAGGAGGAGCAGTGGGCAAATGCATCCTTGTTTGCATAAAACCTGTTTGCCAGAAAAAACCAGCAGCAAACAAAGTAAACCAAATGTAGAAAGCTGCAAACAGAAACCTGTCCTTAGACAAAGTTCAAAATCACAGACAGCGTTAGAATGACATTCTCATTCAATATGTGGGTGCTGCATGTCAGCGGGCGCTGTGTCTCCATCAGGCACATCCACTACAGCTACCTTCACAGGACAGAGCCTATAATCTTCTAGGAGATGGGGGACATGCCTGTCAACAGTGAGATATTTATGCAGCCTCTCTTTTCAGTCATGGAGGTTTCAGGTGGAAACATCCTACCAGAATAGATTAGCTATTCCATCTACATGCCACTGGAGGATATCTCCCTGTTTTGCCAAGCCCAGCTATAAAAACAGCCTGGATGACACAAACATGTGGCTCTGGGATCTCTTTCTGCAGAGCTAGATACGCTGCACACACTCTAAGCCTGAAGATGCTATTATGCTTTACTGGGCTACTCACTAGCTCAGACCCAACTGTGTCTCCCTAATGCTGAACAGTACTCTACTGAAATTTAAATTAAGGTACTCAGGTGAGAGTGACAGAATCACACCTGTAAACTTTAATCACTAATGAAACGGCCTGAGGCTAATTCCAGGAGATTCTGCCCCAACAGAAAACGCAGTTTGACCATGTTGTCTCACTCCTAAGCTGACTGGCACTGTGAATGCTACACATTCATGGCTGGCAGTGTTTCAAGTCATTTGACAACCACACTTCCAACTGATTAATACTCCCTCTAAGTGTATTTGTAGTTTTACTGTGGGCCTCCTTTGCTGAAGGACAGAAGTTCAGATATGGGCCATCTTTGGGAAGGAAGGTACTGTCATACTCCTGCCAGGATTTGCAAAACAAAAAAAAAAAAGGAAAATTTGCCCAGATCTTCAGCCAATTATAAATCAATGATTTCACGGAGTTACTTTAACCCACAAGAACTTAAAAGTGTTTAGGGACTGAGTCATGCACTTATTTTAGGCAAGAAAGAAGCTTGCCTAACCTTCTGCATAACAGGCCAGAGAATGATAGACCGTAGGCTCCTTACAGTAATTTTTGGATGAATACAAATGCATGTTTTTCAGATGTTCAGTCATCAAGTAAAAAAAGAATTAATCACAACCCATTTAATATTCTACTCTAAACTGTTCCAGTGAATCATTACCCTCACATAAAATATGTGGTACATCTGAGTTTGTGTAGCATTAGCTTCCAACCATTGCATTTTAGTACGGTACTTTACCATTTGATAGTTATCATGGGGCTCTTGAATTGGACACTAGTGTTCTAAAAGATGCAGAGAGTTCACAAGGAGTACCTTTGAGCCACTGCTCCTTGAGAAACTAATTAATTAGAGTTGATTTCTCTTGCTGTAGGATGTGTTTCTGGAACTCAATTTTTTTCCCCCAAATTCTTCACAGTTTCTTTAAAACCCCTTTTAGAGAGAGCATTCTAACATAAGTACAACATTCTTGGGATGATGTAAGCAATGGCGGACATTCTATGATCTTCCTGATCTCACTATTAAATTTTCCCTTAATTTGATCAAGGCTTACAGAATTGCTTTGGGAGCTCGTGTTCACCTGCTTTACCACCATGATTCCTACTTCTTTCTCAGGTGCGCTTTACAAGAGGTACTTTCCCATTCTGTGTGTAAAACAGACACTCTTACTTCCATAGTATGCAACCTGGATAGCTGGCATAAGTAAAATGCATGCTGTTTGCCAACATACCAAGCAGTCCAGACTGCTCTGCCTATCCTTGTGATTTACTGTTCCCCCATCGGTCACCTGCAGACCTCATCAGTTATGGGTTTATTTTTATCCAGGTGATTAATACAAACAGTGAACAGCCGTAGGTTGAGAGACACTCAAACCAAATAATGACATAAAAAGTGTCATCTCTGTGTGCAATTACAAATGTTGTAATTGCTGGATCACTTAAGCAGTGAATGAATGTTTCATGCAGGTTATTTTATCACACTGATCTATACTTACTTCATCTCTGGTTGTACTTACTTTACTGGAGTTGATCCAGAGCGGGACATATACAGTAAAATAAGGAAAAGAAACGTCACAAACGCAGCAAGCCCAACCCAAAAGGCTATGACAACAGAATCTGTGGACACAACACAGTAATTCTGTAACTGGTACCGTAGCAAATATAAAACACAGCAATATAATTTATGATCTCTAAGAAAGGTGTGTCATTTAATTAATTCAATTTAGTTAAACCCTTGAGAGAGAGCAATTTGAGTGCCAATTTGTTAGAAGTCTTAAGAGCCTCCTAGCAGTTCATTGTAACAGTGCATGGCCAGGGCTGGGGGAGAGGTTGTGGAAAAAAAATCTTGTAAGTGTGATGGTGACTAGCACTGTGTGTCTATTTAAAAGGTAATACTGAGCACTGAGGGTTTTCACAGTTTCAGCTCTTTGCAGGGAATACAGTTTCTTTTACAAAATCGCACTGTGGTAAGCAGTGTGGTACTCAAGACTGAGCCATTACCGCTCAGTGTACAGCCAAATCCTGCTCTTAGGTGAAAAAGTACAATAATCCATGGTCTTCAAGGTGATGCTTTTAGGGAGGGAATTCTAGCCTTGAAAATATTTTCTGCCAAGAGAAACACCAAGGAAAGCTTGTTGAAAAGTGCCTGTGACCCTCACAGCACACCAGTCCAGTGGAAGAAAAAGTGAACCTTCCCCTGTTCAGCTGCAATACTTCTGTAATCAACATAAAATAGTTCAAAATGCAGCCTACTTTATCAGGACTAAGTGGTTTCTTTAAGGAACAACTAAGTGGATTCCTAACACTGAAATATGGTTCACAATTGGTTTAAACCAGCCTAAGACCCTGCCACTGCTGTTATCCCCAATTCAGATGAAAACTTTTTTTTTTTTAATTAATAAAAGAAAAAAAAGATTAACTGATCCCTGATCTGGGTGACCAGTGCTAATGGGAGTATGAGCTGGCTGGGGGAGAAAAGAAGGGAGTTGGTCTTTCAGGTGTGCAGGCTACGGTGCTGCTGAAATGACCACCTCAGTTACGGGCTCACTGTTAGATGGGATGAATCTGCTCCTGCCCCAGTAGCACATTCGGTCACTGTTTCAAAAATGCTCCCTCCTGGGATCGGTGTGGTGGTGGTGAATGTCCCAGTTAAACCCTTGAAAAGGTTGGGTGTTCTGCAGGGCACAAGTCGAGAAATGCCCTGAATTCATAACTGGCTACTCATTTAGACTGAAGTGAAAAAGAAGGGTCATTGACTCCAGAGTCAAATATTGACCAAGATAAAATAAATCTTCCATCTGAAAGGACAGAAAACATTGTGTTCTTTGAAACAGGTCCAATATGTTTGATGAGGTGTTTCTTTGTGAAAAAGTTCAGAACGTGTTGTCATCAGAGCCACAAAGAGATTAGGGGGAATTATTCCAGCTCCTTTTAAACCTGAAACTAGAGCTGACCCAGCGAAAGTCTTATTGGAAAGCTGAGTTTTGGCTGGGCTACTGAGAAATAAGAACATCGAGGGTCAGCTTATTTTATTGTTCCTCTGTTAAAAAAAGTTTTACTGAGCTTTAATTCAGAGAATGGTAGATTAGCATGCGAGGGCCAATATTCTGACCTGCTCTTCCCAAATTTATTATGGGAAAAAGCAATGGGGTGCTACTGGCCAACCCCAACTCCTCAAGGGAGAATTAGGGGACTTCTGTTTGTTCAAAAAAAAAAAAAAAAAAAAGCAAGCTCATGGTCTAGGGATATTTTGAAAAGCTCAAAGTTTTGAAGTGTTCAAAGCCATTGGGACAGAAATGAAGAATTTCAATTTACAGAATTCCTTATCAGAGCTACTTTGGTTTCATCTTTTAAAAGCAGCTTTAATGGAATTCACTGAAGCTAATCAAATTTGCTTCAGGTCTCAGAAGGAGTTTGAACTCTTGAGGGATAAACAGAAACTTCCTGACTGTTTTTCAAGTCCTGCAATCAGGATTTTGTTTAAACTGGGATAACGTATTTTAACAATCTATAAAAAGCTTTTCTATTGCTAAATTTTAGTCACCTTTTGTGTGCGTTTGCATGTGTTTTTAAATAGCCTGTTAGTTCATGGCCCGATTAAGCTTTTTATTATTTTTATACAAAATGGAGAGAGCTGCACAATGCTATTAATAGAAAGCAAGACCATGACTTTATAGCTGGATTTAGATTCATTTTCATGAGACAAACACAGTCTCACAATGCTTCAGGGACAGGCCACATAACGGGGGAAAGAAAGGGCAGAGATTCAGGTCTCTGTTTTACACTAAATAAAAAAAAAAAACCAGGCAAAATTGAATTAGGGAGCTATAATCCCATCCCAGGGGTTTTGATGACTGTATGATTCATTTGGGCTGATTCAGCAATGCACCTAAACAAACATTCAGGTCCCGTTGCAGTCAATCAGCAGAGGCCCTCTGGAACATCAGTACAGTGGTTATTGTAATCCTGGAGGTATCCTACATTTTGACAAACTTGGAATGCTTGTGGCTATCTGAGGAGAAATTATCACATTTCATCTTCAGCACAAAGGGCAAGGACTTGCTGAACTTATGTCGTCTACATAGTTCCAAGCACATGAAGACAATAATCCCAACAGTGGCTTTTGAAGGTATAAGAATGTAAATAATTATGCAAAGACAGGAAAACCTACAAAGTATATTCATTGCTTGACTAGTGCTTTTATTCAAAACAAGGAAAAAACTGACCAACTGTGGAATTATTTCCCTTGGTATTTTCTTTATAACTTGTAACTCACTGTTCTCCCACTGGTATTTGGAGAAGGAAGAATAAAAGTAGCAAGATGATGCAGTCTCCATTCCTCCTAGACTGCTGACATGGGAAATTGTCTATTTTTATATGAAGAAAAAAAAAGAAAAACAGTTTCACTTCCCTGGCTATCAGAAAACCAAACCCAACACTTTTAGTTTAGAAATTGGTACAGCCAATGTGGGCTCTTTAAAAGACAGAAATCATGGAGCAGAACTCCATTTTGGCAGGCTGCCTAGAAATATCTTACATAAACAGCCGCCCCAGGGAACTGAAATTGCCTTAACATTAACCTGCTGAGGGGAGAAAAAAAGTACATCTCAAACCCTACACTTGCATCTTCCTCTTTCTTCTTTGCTTGGGAGATGAGCAGCTGAAATGTAGAAGCCTGGTTTCCTGCAGATTTATTTCCCAAAGCTGAGCCCAAAGGTGATTTCCTTTGGTGTCCAACAGGGCATGATCTCACCCTGCAGCCTTTTTGTCAGTAAAGGTCTTCACTCACAATGTTCTGCCTCTATTATCTAGTCACCAGCTGTAGGAACTTGCAGACATTTTACATCTTTGAGGCCTCCACTCCTTTGTAACTAGATTCATTGTTAGGTGGAGTTACTGTAGGAGCAGATGAGATGCATAAACATCAAGTATGATTGTATAAATCATCTCCACAGAATATAAGAAGACCTGAAAGGTGGCAGACTTCTCTACTTTTTTAGGGGGAGAGAACAAATTTAAAAAAAAAAAATCAATAAGAGGTCGGTTTACTCTGCTTTTTTAATGGAAATGAGGCTTATGAGATCACTCATAAGCACTCACACACATGTGTGTGGTAATTTGCTCCATGAAACTATTAACAAATTTAAATTAAATTTAACAGGGGGAACATCTTCCTCAGCAGCACAATTTCTACAAGTTTCAAGAAAACAGGCAGCTGGGTAAGGAGAAATATCCTATAAATTGCCATGGAGGGAAATGCTGTAACACAAACTCCACCTCTATTGTGTATCAGGCAACCCAAATGCTAGAAAGATGTTATTAATGAGGGAAAAAAAGGGGAAAGGTTAGATTCCTGATTTCTGGTTTTTGCTAAGCCAGCCACATGCTGGGGACTTACAGCTAGCTTAACTCAGCAGTTTGGGGCTTCCCTGGTGGAATTTGAGGGTAATTATCTGCCCTAACTTTAAAATTAAGAGAATTAGAGAAGCTGCCCATAACCTGCCTGATCCCAGCAGCACCAAATGTTGCTCTACAGTATTATGGAACAAGATTTTATATATGGAAGGATGTGGATATTTACACCACCTTCTTTAAGGCATGGTGCTCTAAGTTTGGAGGCAATAAACCCTAGGCTCATCAGAGCGGACAGAAAAGCTTTTCTATAGGCAGTGCAGAATAAGAGCTTCTGCTCCCTTTTCTTATTCTTGCTCTCATAATGGAAGCAAAGGACATGAAGCTCCTAGCATTGTCCAGTTCAGTCTTCACTATTAGAAAGACAGTTTCTTGCACTGTTAATTAGAGAGACATGAAAATATGTTGAAAGACTATCACGTTTTCCTTACAGACCAGATCACAACAATAACCTTGGGGAAAGCAATTTCAGTCTCTGAAACCATATCTGAACAGTCGTAGTTGTCTTCAGTAAACTAAACAGCAACCAGTAAAGCCTGTAGCTTTGTCACTCAAATGAGGATACAACCATAGGTAGGGACTTGGCAGAAATCGAGGGAAAATGCTGCCTATAGCCTAAGTGACTCAAACATGCCTACCCGATCTCCCTTGAACTTCGTCAATCCATCCAACTATACTCAGTTAAATTAATTCCTCGTGACATAGCTTATTATTTTATCTTATCAAAACCTAACCAATGCAGTTACATTAGAAAAAAACCCCAATTACTTGCCACTTTAAGTAACTGTAAAAAGACATCGCTTTCTCTTTGTGCAAAACCAAGTATGAAATGGAATTAACTGTCGGAGGGTGAATTTGGTGAATGCTATTTCATATTATATACTTTGAAAATAAACTTCTAAACCCAGCAGAATCAGCTTCCACAGCAATGAAGTAGTTTGACAATAATAAACATATTATGACTTTATCTTACAGTTCAGTAGCACTAAATCAAAGGAGGAAAGGTAGTAGAATACGTTTTCAGCTTGTTCCTAGCTAGTGGAAACATACACTTCTTCTTTTACTAAGGTTTTGAATGTTTATCAGTTGTAATGTAAGCCTTACGTCCCAAGACGAAAACACGATAGTCTTATGAAAAACTCTGCTCATTCAGTCAACTTTTCTGATAGTAGCATGCAGGTAACTAACACCCCAAACTACAGATTTGCAAGTCATTAGGTTTCCACTTAGCAAATGGCTAAAAAAGAATCTGTCCTTCTAAATAAGAGTTAGTATCAGCAGCCTTATAGTTTCAAGTACTGTAAGATAAAGCAAAGCGTTTCAGTATTAGTAATAACTGCTATTAGAGCACAGTCAGTTTGGAAGGCAGACACCCATCCATACAAACCACACACATATAACCCGGCATGGTCTCTACTGCAAGGAAAGCAAAAAATAAAGTCAGTGAGACAAGCTATGCAACATTTTTCCTGTACTAGATTAGCACCTACTACTCTACAATACTTACATTTATTAACCTTCAACTTGCTTCCATCTACTGGAATTGGATCTATATAATCCCAATAATATTCATACGACCAAAAATACTCAGAGGAGTTTGTCCTGTTAGCCATTTCAGTGGTGCATTTTAAACCAGCTCAGAACTCCAACCAAACACTTTTGTTCATTGTACTTCAGCGCCCTCAGAAAGAGATTGCATAACTGATGCCTATGTAAACCACTCTGGGGTCCCGCAGCTCAAGGACTGCCTTGGTACTAAAAAACATCTAGCAGCAATGAATATTAATGTCTGACAGATATGAAACAGCAGCCCTTAAAATGTAATCCTCACTCCTGGTGGGCAATTATGTTATTCCTCAGAATATTTTAAACTGAGATGGATGTCAAGTAACCCAAGAATGGGCTGGACAAGTGCCAGCTGGGTCACAAACCCTTCCCTCTCAGAAACTCACAGCAACGCAGTGCTCTCTGGAGCTATCGAAAACAGCTGGCCTGGAAGACATTTCTGAATTTCTCTTGACGTAAAGAAGTACGTAAGACCTGATAAAATGCTTCATAAATAAAGGATGTATTGGAATAACCATATATTTCGCTTTGCTACTTCTTCACTCCCTCCACCCCGAAGGCAATGGATGGAAGGGCAGGCTCCCAGCCAAGATGAAGGCAGACCAGCACAAGGCATTTGGCCCACAGCAGTCTTGTGCCCAGGCAAGCACACGCATATGCGCGTCACTGAGGTTCACAGAACTGAAATTGCTCACGCTAAATGTGAAACAGACCCTCAGCCCGCTTTTGACTGCGCCCCTGAAGCCCCCGGGCTACGCTGCAGCTGGGGAGGCCAGGGCTGCTCACTCAGGCGCTGGCCCTGGAGTCACGGAGGAAAAGCAGGCCTCCGGGGACACAGAACTGGGAGCAAGGTACGCAGACACGGCATACAAAGTGCCAGGTCGGTTAAAGGCAGCCTTAAAACATGTATCGCCATCCTTTCCGTGCCTCCCCACCGCTATCCCGTACAAGCCTCCCCCCCCCGACGCATTTCTGTACGCGTCGCTGAGACCCACAGCAGCAGGCCTCCAGCGAAGCCAGCGGCGATGCAACGCCTGCCGCCCCTCACCGACCCCCACAACCGTTAACGGCTGGGGGGCGGAGCCTCAGTGTGCGGGGGGCGTGGCCACGCGCTGTGCGTCCCCGCCCCCTAGGCGGGGCGAGCGGTATTTNCCGTTGGTCACCTCCTTCCCCCCCTCTGCGCAGGTGCGGCCGCCAGCGTCTCGGTGGACGAGGAGCGGAAGCTCTCCAAGCGGCCCGGCGAGTGCGGATGGTGAGGCCCAGCCCCGGCGCCCCGCTGCTGCCCCGGGGGTGGGGGGTCCCCACCTGGGCCCTTCCCTTCCTCCCCTCTCCTGAGGGAGCCCGGAGCCCCCGGGGAAGCTGCTGAGGAAGAGCCCAGTAAACGGCACCGTCGGCAGGGCCGGGGAGCCTGGGCCTGGAACGCTTCTGTCGGGCGGTCTGTGCGAAATGCTTAGGTGTTAGTCTTGCTGAGGCCAGCCGGCCACTGGGAACGCAGGCTGAAAGATGGGTGCTCCTCATTACACTATGTAAAGCAGGAGTGAATGCTCTAAAAAAATCATAATGGACGATTTATTTTTTTTTAGAATAGGGATGGGGAGAGGTGTTTCCTTCACTTTTCTCCTGAGTAAATGTTACGTGTTTTACTTACAGCATGATTGAAACATTATTGTGCTCTGGCTGCTCAATGACGCTTGGCACCATCTATAGATGCACCCCAAAGCATCTCGACTACAAGAGGGATTTGTTCTGTTTCAGTGTTGACTCGATTGAAAGGTAAAGGCAGAACTTTCATTGGTAAGCCTGCCAGCTGAGCTTCACCCACCAGGTGTCTTATTGAGATTGAGGGATGCTCCTCTTAATATTTGTGGCATGTCTAGAGGTAGCTGTTCCTGCCACTTTGTTCCAGGGTGGTTTTCTGTATTACTGCTGTTAGCATCATAGTGCTGAAATGTAAGAAACATCATCTGTGTAATGTTAGACAAATCCTAGAAAAAAAGAAAATACCAGGGCCACCTTTTGTGTAAGAAATTGCATACCACCCAGGAAAATAACACTAGGTACACAACGCAGGAGGGTTCCTTCTCATTTGGTCAGAAGAGACTACATGTGTGCTGTGCTTTAGACAACATAAAACGAGCCTGCGGTTATAGGTAGTACCACATAGGCCTGGCTGTAAGCTGTTGGAGGTAACTGTCAGCAGAGAACATGGGGAGAGGGGCTTAAGCAGAACTTAGGGTGAGGTCTGGCCTGTACTGGCCAAGTCTGCTTTTTGCTTGCTAAGGTAGGCAAAAGCAAATCTTAAAACTGAATATGTGCTTGAGGCTCTCACTTAACTGTCTTACAGTCAAAAACTGTCTAGAAAATGAAGGTGTGCTATTGTATTGGTTTTAATTGATTTATAGCACTTAAAACTGGTCTTAAAATATTATTCAGTAACTATATCCTGAATTAAGTCTCCACACCAGAGTGCTTTTATCCAAGCATTACTGTAGTAAACAGTGATAGGTTACCTTTATTTCTGTCTGGGCTACTTTTAATGTTTCTGCTTTTTGTTAAGTTCCAGTTTATTTTGCTGTATCTATGTGGGTGTTCACCTTCCTACTCTGGACAGTTTTTTTTCTTCTTTCCATAGCTATGATACTTTACTTTTTTCCATGGCAGTAAAATTCTTTGAAACACTAACATGGCAAGAAAATGGCATTTTCTTATGCAGTAATGGCGATAGCTGGTTCTCCCAGCTAGTGCTACACTGTTCTTGTCCGCATAATTTTTCACCACATCCTGTAGCACCAGAATTCCTGACTGTCTCTTGGAGTTCTAACTTTCATAAAGCGGTGATGCCTTGGTAGTTCTGTGCTTAAAATGCTTTTCATTCCACCATACAGTTTGTTTACAAGATTGTCACTGGAATCATGCTTCCACTTTGCTAGTGTATTAATAATAATCCCATAATCATTGAGAACAATGGATGAGTCCTACACTTGGTTTTTTGCCTTCAGAGTTGAAAAGTGCATGATCTAAACTGTAGTGTATCAGTTACATTCTAGGATCCTCAGAAAAGCAAGCTCTTACTGATGAGGAACCTTTAACTCTTGAAAGTCGAGCTGTCTTGGAAGAGGTGCTACAAAGGGTAAGATGTAACCTTATATCATTCTTTAAATCACCTCTATGAAATCTTAATATGCTTATTTCATCCAGATCAATTCCGTGGGTTTTAATGTATGCTGTAATACTTCATGCTATTAATATCTTGTTATACAAGACTTTCAGTAACTTTTCCTTCAATTTTAATGGTAATTAGCATTTTCTGTTTGTCAAGCACAGCTTTAGATTCCTACCTATGTCTGTCAGTAGTTAGAAATTTTGTTTCTAATTACTTCTGATTCACTTCTCCAGATTTTCACTTAACTTTATTTTAGTCATGTTTCTTCTGTTTTTCCTGTAAACTGACTTAATGCTTTTGCTGTAAGTTTGTGTTGAAATATTACATAATAAATAAAGTTGACATTTTGCTCTACTGAAAACTTCTGATTGCAGGTAGCAATCAGTTGGGAGCAAATAGTGTAACAAAGTTGGCTCCGAAAGCTGATGGTTGTCTTGCAAAAAGTGAATGTGTGGATCTGACACTTACCAAGGTTGAAGACAATTATAGATTTGAGAAAGTATGGAGAGTTAGAGTTGAGTGAACTTTCAAATGATGAAAGTAGCAGGAATAGAATCAAATAGGATTGGTGATGTGAGATCAAATTCAAGCACTTACTGACACCAACACTTGCTCTTTGTATTGTCAAGTTCTGTTTATAACTGAGTATCTTTCCCTGTTTACTTTACAGGCAGAGACTGTATTAAAGGCTCTGGAGACAAGACTGAGTGCTGTTGAATCGAGTATGACTTCTCTTCACAATAAAGTCTGAAAGAAATTACATGCAGGAAGTTTAACTGCGGGAGAATGATGTATGTGAAACTTGTCCTTGTAATCCTCTGGAGTCTGTGGGAACATTGTAAAAGCTGTGCAAAGAACTGAAAGACATTGGTGGCTCATGCTTGGTAGAACAATGCTGACTATGAGTCTTCACCATAGATAAGGCGTTCCTCTCTTCTGTTAAAAGGATACCCCAGAAAGAAATAGAATTTTTTAATCAAGTTTGTGGACTTTTGGTTTGTATGCAAATATTTATTTAGATTTTTATCTCAAAGCAAAGCATTTTTCTCCTGACTTCCCTGCTATTCAATGTCTACTGAACTG
Source organism: Fregata magnificens (assembly GCA_013389945.1). Lineage (NCBI taxonomy): Eukaryota > Metazoa > Chordata > Aves > Suliformes > Fregatidae > Fregata > Fregata magnificens. The sequence goes on from WAAD01005437.1 coordinate 39,325, forward strand.
GGTGTGCTTCTCCTTCCTACACCAATTAAAAAAAAAAAAAAAACACCAAAAAACCTGTGATGTCTGAAGGAGCAACACCTGTAATTTTTCTTGTCTCCACAGCCTTTGCTTGACCTGTGCTCAGAGGCAGGAATGGCACAATAACTGTATGGGGTGGTTGGTTGTTTTTGGTGTGGGTTTGTTTTTGCAAGCTGAAGGCTAAAATGTAATGTAAAAGAAGGCTTTAAAAGCATTAGATAAAAGGGCTTTCTGTGTGGTATTGAAGGTCATATGTTTTACAGCTTCAAGGAGAAGAAAACAAACAAGGCTGGTAGCAGCACACCTTTAAGCAAAGCTTGGTGTATATTTGAGCAATGAATTTGAAATGCTAATTAAGAGCACTTGTCAGTATTGTTGGTTTAATGCAGATGTTTCAGTTATTTGTCTTTGATCTTCTGTGTATTTAACTAGTCAGGGTTTCTTGTGTGAGTGTTCAAAGTGATTTTTTTCAATAAAACAAAAGCAAGCAGTTGTAGTCTAAAGGAAGAATAATTTTGAAAAGGTTTTTTGTTACCCAACACTACTTAATTTTGCTACTGCAAGTTTTTAAGTTTTTTCCAAAAACCTAGAATGAATTTCCCACTGTTCTCCCCCATTGGTGGGCACTGCTTCTCTTAAAAGCTTCTCCCTCCACCTTTTCCCTATTTACTGCTTTGTTTTGAAGTAGTACTCAAGTGTAGCCTGTAGTGATGGGTCTTGTATTCTTTCATGTTCAGGTAACTAAAACATTTTGTTATTTGCATATCTGCCAAAGGAATTGTTATAGGCACTAATCTTTCCAATCAAATTACTCCAGTGTAATTTTTGAGGCAGTTTCTTCTCTAACAAGATTTTGAATGCTGGTAAGCGACATAATAGAGTTCATCCTGGATGTCTGAAGTGATGAACTTTCTGGATGAAGTGAACCATGAACTCTGCCCTTTAATTGAAGGTTGGTTGATGATGTTCATTATATACAGGGTATGTTTTTGTTGGGAATGTTAACAGTTGATGGTTTGATAGGCCTACCTTTTCAGACATAATGCTTTTTCCAGTTATATATGTATCTTTTAACATGTGGATTTCTTTTTCTATTAAGGACAACTATGGGAGCAGGGACACAAGGCCATAAGGATCTCTGTAGATTTTTTTTTGTAGAGATGAACATGTGTTCAATTTTTTTAATTGAAGATTGAGACAAGGCAGCATAATCTATTACATCTATATTCCAACAAAGTAGCAGCAAAACTCAAAGGTGCACAGATGAACTTGCATGTCTTTTTCTGATGCTTCCCTAGCCAAATTATTGGCATTTTAGAGGTGGAAGATTGAATAACCTGATGTTTATCAACCTGGAGGTGGTTTCTAAGTGGGTTCTTGTATTTGTTCCATTATATTATGAAATAACCATTTTAGATCTACCCTTGATGGAAGGAGCTGGTTTTGCTGGCTTCAGGCAGCACCTGTAGCTTTAAACATGTTCCTCCATAAAACATGGAGGGCAGCTAACTGTGGTTCAGAGTGAGTTCCCTAGATAGATTCATCAGCTGAGTTCCTTCTGAGACTTGTTTAGGTAGATTCCTAGCACCTGTCTCCTGTGTTGTATATGTTGCTACTATGTGTAATGAAAGTAAAGTGTATATATGTAAGCAAGTATTCAAAATAAGAAATGGTTGCTTATCTTAAGGTAAGCATGCGAATTCCATAACTGTCCCTCTTTTCTAGCTACTGTGGGAAAAACACCTGCTAAAGAAGGAACCCAAAAACCATAATCCCACCAGTATGGCCCTGAACTCACAGGCAAAAATGACTACAAAGAATCTGTATTAGAGTGTGTGTTGCTGTGATGGGACATACGCAAGTAACACACTTTAAAAGTGCGTGTTAAGTAACCATTTTTCTCCTTGGTTTAGTGTTATGGTCTTTTGTATCTTTATTGAATACCTGCATTTGGCATCAGTGTATATTTAGAACAATGTCTCTTAGCATATTGTAGGTGGGAGCTTGAGTACATTAACACAACAGGCTCTTAAAATAGTGTTTCCACACTCTCAAGGGTTGCCAGCTGCTGCTTTGCTAAGGTGTGCAACAAAAAGTCTAAATTTATTCTAAATTTCATATATAGAGATATTTATATCTGCATGGGGAAATGTGTGTATTTGGGTACGTATATTCTTCCAAGAAGGTGAAATAATTTTTTTTACTGTGAAGTTCAGTTAGGAGCTAGTATCTTGAGTAGTTAGCTGGGCTAAAGATAATATACTAGAGAATTTTTCTGTTTAAATGTATAAATGTGTATTATGGTACACTTGAACAATTTTTAAACATTAAGGATAGCTGTAGTTGTTCCTAACCAAACATAGTAGCAAAGTTTTAGTGTGCCAGCAGGATGTACAGTATACAGTCATATGTAAAAGATATTGCTCCTTGTTTAATAAGCAGTACCTATTACTGGGTGACAGTTCCTTCTGTACCCAGTTTCTTGGTTTCTGCCCTCGAATGCAGGATAAATAGGAAGTTTAATTCTCCTCTGGGGGAATCTGCATGCTCTATGGTACACTTGCTGATACTTGTCCTAGGCACTTTGTGCATTATACACTGGGAGGGGGGAAAATACCACTTTGTTTGAGTTCTTTAACTTTGTATGCATTTAAATACGGCGGGGATTTAGTTCAAGTACAACAGTACTTTGTAGCTCACTCTAATTATGCCCTTTAGAGAGAAAATGGTATAATATAAAATACATGTCTTCAGAGGATTAAAATTGAGGCTTCAATATCCCCTGAATCAAACTTTAAAACACTTTTCCGTAACTTGAAAACCACCCCAAAACACTGATGATAATAATGAGCAAAAGTTCACATGTACAGAATCTACTAGCAGGAAAGGAATGAGGATGGGAAAGACAGTACATTCCACACAAAGAATGTATTTAAGGATGGATAATGTTGCATGTGTTCTCTGTAGCTCATTAATAAACACACTATGGAATTCTCAACTGAAAAGTGGCAAACACAAAAGCTGTTACAGGTATGCTAAAAGATCTGTATGTGCTTAGGAAAGATGAAAACTGAGAATTAACTTAGATGAGACTGGAGCTTTTATAACCTGTTTTTGATGGGGGGATAGGCAATAGACAGGTGAGCTATATTTTAGTCCTAGTGTTCCTCTTATGCCTGTAGAGTACTGTTTGCTAGAGCATCAATGTGTCTGAAATACTGGTTATATTCTTTAACTATTTAACTTAAGCACCTTCCCCCTGCCCTGTGTCTTTAGCCCCAGGTAATGCTGATGGGAACCTTCCCACCCAGCACCTGCTTACATCCTGGCTACTGTTACAGGAAAAAAAAGGTGCTGCTTTCTGGTTGAAAAAGCAATGATTTGTCTTCTTTCTTACAAATTTTGTCTATACTAGCATATGTATCTGTACTTGAAAACTGTCCATAACCGCTTGCTTTCCCAAACTGATCTTTACCAGAGATGCTTGTATGACTTCAAAGGATATTGGCCGAAGCTTCCATTGGTGGTAACTACCTTGTAAAACAGCAGCATGTCAGCTTTGACAGTAGCCCTATGAATGGCATGTGCTGGGAGGATACATACATGCTATGCTTCATGTTCCATACAGGCAAAATGTAGCCTACTGTGGTCCTTAGTCTTCTCAAGTTGGGGGAAAGCTGTTGAATGACAGTAGTGTTAACCATGTAGAAGTATTGATGAATGGGCTCTAAAGCATTTAGCAGCACAGACATACTTGTCTATAAAGGCCTAGGAAACTTGAGGTAACCAGTGTGAGAACAGTCTCTCCTTTTTGCACAAGAAAGTGCAGTGTCCAGCAGGGATGGTTAGGAAGCTCTATGCTGAGTTTGGCATCTCGTGGCCTTTCCAGGTCTCTCTCTTTGTTACAGATGACACTGTCACCTGCTGCTGAGGTTAGGATTTCAAAGTTGCCAAGGTGACTCCATAAGGTCGGGGATAGAGCTGCTGATTGTTTGGGTTTTTTTTTGGTTGCACCAAAATTTCAGGTTGGGCTAAGATTCATAAGTTAGAGATTGCTTTTTGTTAGTTTTCCAAACTTAGCACTGCAGCAGAGACTGGACATATCCTCCTGGGAACGTGTCCCAAACAGGCAATTTTCTTTACTGAGCATGGTAGTTCCTGGCCAATCCATATGATAATTATAGCTCTTGTTTTCAGGAGAGGTCTAAAAGGCAAGGGTCTCAAAACTCTCCTGGCTGTTGTTGGACTTGTGTTTTGGTAATAAAAGCAGTAGAGATAATGAGTAGGAAAGGAGCAAAAATTAATGTTCTTGTCTGGGTGTGATTTCTGCTCTAAAAAAGGCTTGGAAAAAGCATAGGGAACTGTTAAGTGCACACTTTATGGCAAGATGCGGTAGAGCAGAGGTCCAGCAGATAGCACTAGCAGTGGGCTGAAAATAGTAATTGCTGTTGTTAAGCTTAAAGCACCGTGGATACAGCTGGGGCTTCCTGGAAAAGAGACCAAGCAAGCAAGATGGCTGAAAAGCCACACGGAAAGGAACGAAGTGCAAAACAAAACTGCTACTCAAGGTGGGACAGATCTTACTTGGAGGGAGAAAGAAATTGGGGGCTGGGGGGACTGAGTAAAGGTGGAGACACTCTTACAGCTGTACTCTGAATGCTCATGAGAGAGGAGAACACCCCTTGACTGAGGTTCCTAGATCAGGAGGTTAGGGTCCTCATGTCCTCCACAGACAGGGAGAGGCTTTTTCCCTGACTAAAGGTGGCCTCCTCATTTAGAGACCTGAGGTAGATGTATAAAGTGAAATGAACCATTTGGCAGAAACCCATCCCTCACTGGTGTCTGCTAGTGCCCTGTAGTTTATCCACTTAAACTTTGAGAATCCCTAGCTGGAGGACTGCCTCCATCAATGCCTCCTTCCCTTCCTTTTCAGCTGGCAGGATAGAGAGAAGCTGAAGAAGAGTCTGAACTGGAGAAAATGTGCCAGAGCAGAAGGAACAGAAGGTGAAGAAAACTGGCACATAATACCCTGACAGGAAAGCATGATACTGTGGGAGTAAGCATGAAGAAAATAGATGTGTGATTCCAAAAGGAACAAAGCACCTGAATTGGTTTATTTCCAGAGAGATCTGAACATCAGATTCCTTTAGGCCTTGTGTATGCAGGCAAATTGACAGGTACAGCTCCGGGAGAGTACACTGACACAGCAGATTATGAGAATAAAAGTTATTTTATTCCAGAAACAAAGTGTGTTTATACGGGGTGGGAGAAAACACCAGAGCAGGCATTGTAGTGCAGATGCATGTCAAGTCCTCTATGAGCAAGGCAGCAGATCCTTTGAAAACCCTTCTCGCAAGTCTTCAGCGCTGGAAAGGATTGCAGAAAATATATTTCATAACTGAAAAGAGAAAGCTAATGAAAAATAGTCAATGAAAATTCTCAATGAGAAAATAACGGGAAGAAAATAGCAGGAGCTAAGTACTAGTAGATTTTATTTTTTAATCACTAGCCATATGATGTACAAAAACTGATAATGTGACACTTGGAATGAACACTTGGCTCCTCTTATATGGCGCAAAGAATTGCAATGTATTGTTAGTGTAATTAATTGCTTTAGCAATCTAGTCAAAATAGTAGCAAGCAGCTATTTTCAGTGAAGCTGCTGAGATGAAGGGCTCCGGAGCAGAGGATCGCACAGGGGGACAGTTCCAAAGGTGGCAAAACCATGAAGGCAAAAGCACAGGGAGAGAGAGGATACCCCAGCTTTCCCCCCTCCAGAGTGGGAAGGAGTGAATGCCTGATGAGCAGCAGCTCTGATTCAGTGTGGTCGGGGACAAGAATGACTGACTGCCTCTGTTAAGAAAAAAAGGAGGGTAATTGTAGGCAATTCCCTTCTGAGGGGAGCGGAGGGCCTGATAGGCCGACCAGACCCATCCCACAGGGAAGTCTGCCCTCTCTCTGGGGCCTGGGTTAGAGATGTCACTGGGCAACTCCCCAGTCTGGTAGGGCCCTGGTTATTACCCCCTGTTGGTGACACAGGTTGGCAGTGATGAGGTTGTGGAGAGAAGTCCAAAAGCAATCAAAAGGGACTTCAGGGCGCTGGGGAGGTTGGTTGAAGGATCGGGAGAGCAGGTAGTGTTTTCCTCAATCCTGTCAGTGGCAGGGAAGGATACTGAAAGGACAAGGAAAACTCACCTGATGAACATGTGGCTCCGAGACTGGTGCCGCTGGTGGAACTTTGGGGTTTTTGATCATGGGGAGGTTTACACGGCACCGGGCCTGCTGGCGACAGAGGGAGCACAGCTGTCGCAAAGGGGGAAAAGGATTCTCGCCCATGAGTTGGCGGGCCTCATCGAGAGGGCTTTAAACTGGGCTCGAAGGGGGAAGGGGATATAACCAGGCTCACTAGAGAGGAGCCGAGGGGTGGAAGGCCAAGGTCGGGGGTGAAATCGATAGCCCGGCTCAAGTGCATCTATGCCAATGCACGCAGCATGGGCAACAAACAGGAGGAGCTGGAAGCCATGGTGC
>WAAD01005438.1:0-16544 GCA_013389945.1 Fregata magnificens
ATTCATAAATAGCAGGTCAAGCGAGGCACCTCCCCAGATAATTTCTGATTGTGAAGTAGAGAGACTGTTCAAGTGTTTTTCTAATATTTGCAACATAATTTCAAAGGTCAGTGGTAACATAGTTTCATATTTTCTGTTCATTACTCATTACGCTAACGAATTGACTTGAATTTAACAAAAAATAATGAGTTGATACTATTAAATACAGAAATGTAAAAAATACAGGAACTGCATGAAATGGAGTAAAACAAAAGCTGCTGTCTTTCAGAGGCAACATAGACTAGACAGGATGTTGGAGCATGAGATTTTAATACCCTTTAAAAATGTAATGTTTGGGTGAAGTCTCTTAGAATTGTATGGGCTAGCATAAAGAGGAAAAGTGCAGTATGACCTTTGCAGGAGGATACATAAATTTGTTGCTTATGTATCATGTATTATTCATGGCGATGTGGTGCTTACTGATAGGCATCGCTAAGCCTGAAATTCAAGATGGCGCATCAGAAAAAGATTCTTGCACTAATTGTGCTGAGACCTTTACTTGGAAGACAGCAAAATAAGGCCCAGACTCCTTTTATTTTTGTTTATGTAGTATGTAAAAGTTATGCTTGGAAATATATAGAATTATAATAAAAAATGGTTGCTTTAAATGGTAATAATTCCATCAAGAATTATGAGACCATCCCTATACTTCCTTTTTTCCCTCCTAAATGGGCCAATAGCCATTTAACACCTTTGCTGGAGAAATAATGTGATTTTAAGTACCCCTCAGGCAGAGTTAGACACCAAGACCAGATTTCCTCTTCGTCTGTAAGCGTTTTAGCCACTGAACTAATGCATAAAAAGGGACAAATCACCAAAACTTTCCAAAATAAAGTTAGTCCTAGAATCTTGAAGAAAAGCATGGTTCATTGCACCAAAACCTCTTCTCAACTTTTCTTCATAGCTACCTGAAGTCACCTGCATCAGCAAGGTAGCCTTAGTGACCTAGTAGATGACAGCCTATTCTCTTCACTGGTATGCATGAAGATCAGGAGTATCCCTTGAACGTTACAAATCCTACCACTAGCAAGGCCCTGCTACCAAACCACACCAAAGAACGAGGCCCCATGATACCTCTATCTCCCGTGAAGCCACCTGTGTAATCCTACATTCTAACTTGCATAGACAGAAAGTTTAAATGTTCCCGTGAAACTGTGTTCAGGTAGCTTGAGAAACAGATTGTTCAATTCTGACAGAGTTCTGCTAAACAGAGTTAAGGAATTTCATATGCCTAGTTTTCCCTGTGTTTCTTTGTCCTACACAGGAACAAAATTATAGCTGCTCATTTCCGATTGAGCTGACAAGTGACATGACAATTTGTTTCAGTCAGTACATATTTTGTTTATTCTGTGAGAAGTTAAGTATTAGGCAAGATTTTTTTCTGTTACACTATCGAAGTTCAGAGTTACTTAAACTTAACATGACAGTATCATTTTGCCCTCAACTCAGTGCACTCTTGCTTTGTTTCTATATTGAAGACACCTAATTTTCTTTTCTAGGAAGACTAGTGTGCCTTTTGGTATTAACAAGGTTATAGAGTTTGGCATCATCAATTGAGCTGCATCACTGCTAGTAACTGGATATCATTCACACATATCTGAGATACTATATTATTAGTAGGACCCATTAATTAAGTATGCCAATTGGTTTACAATTAACTGAAGAAATATATGGAATTAGAAAAACTATTACAGTAGCTGATACAAACACATTTGGTAATGATAGCAGTGACAAGTTGAAATGCTTCCAAGAAGAGTTACTGATATTAATACCACAATGATCACTATTCATGTTTGACAGCACTATATAAATGTGGCAATTATTAGTTTTATGGTCTAACTTTTAAGTCTACTTTAAATATCAACTTGCAGACTATTAATATCTTTTCAAAAATATTGCAGAAAACCAGTCTGAGGCTATAAAACTTTGTAGCACAAAATATAGAAGTTGCATGCTGCATAATAAAGAAAATCTCTGAAATCTCACCACACTCAAATTGAAGAGAAACACCTGGATTTATCTTGCCTGTGCATGTTCGGACATTATTATGCACTTAAAGATAAGGTGGGGAATTGTGCTTGTGAAATAACTTATCCTATTAAATGCTGAAAACAAGAAAAAAAGAAGAGGTCTTGGTTTAGAAAGTGTGAAAAATGGCTCTTGCATTTGAACATATAGGTTGGATTTTTTTTTGTAATTTGCTCATGAGGCAAGTATTTCTGTTTTATCTCAAAGCTAGCAAGAAAGTGATCTTTTGTTATGCAACTGCAAAAAAGCAGACATTTCAGAAAAGAGAATTACTGCGTTGCCTATGTTTTATCTGTACTAGAAATATGTTTTCCCCAACTTAATCTCAATTTACTAATAACCTTAGGTTTGTTACATCACCTCAAGAATTTCAAGCTACTCTTTGTTATGATCAGTACTTTTAATTGTCTTCTGCAAGGACCACTATCTAGTTGGTGATTTAAACTTTACAGTTCACAGTGATGATAACTATTAAATGTTAATGTAAAATAATTAATAAATGCAATAAATGATTGATGACAAATTTATCCTGAATACTAGAAATACTGGAACTGAGGGGGGAAAAAATCAGGATATAAATTAGCAAGTTTTCTGTTCAGTTGGTCTTCATGGATGGGAAAACTCATGATGTAACAATACAAAGATGAATGCGGATTTACTGCTGTCTTGAAATACATTTGGTTACTGGTATCTAGTTTGCAGGCAGATTGCTGAGTTTACACACTTCTATACTTAATTTTGGCTTGAATTTCTCAAAGGCTGCTAATCCTACTGATTTTAAAGGGATGTGTTCATAATCAGCAGTTTTGAATGTCAGGTCATTTGAATCTAAAAGAAGCACAGTTAACAGAGCCTACAATAAAGGCTGAGGTTTTTTGGTGACCAGGCATTTGGGTTTTTGTAGTGCTATGAACTGAAACATACAATATTGGACATAATTTTTAAACAGAATCTTTTGGGGAAAAAAACAGGTATAAATATGTATGAGTAAGATGGGAGAGATTTCCCTTCCAGTGAATCAGTACTAAATAGAAAACATACGTCTAAGCTTTGAGAGTGTATTTCTGTTTCTATAGTTGCATGGATAAGACTAATTATGCTTGTTATACAGAGGAAAATATGCTATCTATCTATATGCAGCTTCAGTGCTTCAGCTTCTAGCTTGGAATTCTGTTCACAAAATGAGAAAAGTAATTTCAAAGGCTTGCCTAAAAATATGTCAACAATTAAATTCGCTGTTCTCAAGGTTAAGTAATATCTCTTTCTCTCTCTGCTACGTGTAGAGACAGTGATGAAAAAGGGAATCTTCTCAGTGTTTCTAATACAGACTAATTTGGCTGTGACATTTTTTTTCTGGATTATAAAATGAAACCCATGTGGAGTTCACTGCCTGGGAAAGGAAAAGTGGTTATTGGATGCAGTAGTGACTGTGCTCAAGAGCAAAAAAAGCCATTGCCTGTTTTTCCATTACCTAACAGCAATAATAGCCATTTCTTAGAGGGACTCATTAAAGAACACAGCAAGGCAGAAAAATGGTAAAAGGAAAAAAAAATTGTATGCATGAGAGACTCATGTAGAAATGCATTGAGTTGTTGTGAACTGGATAAACAAATTATGTAAATGACAAACTTAGATTTAAATTATTTTTATTTCCTCATTTATTCCATCACTATAGAAGATCATTACCAGTTGTCCAGTTGAAAAAGTCAAAATCAATATTTTAGATGATCTCAGAACGAAGCATTTGTTGTGTTTTTAGCCCTTGGCCATGCTATCTTCTCTTGCCACATGAAAGGAAAGCTGTTGAAGACAAAATAATGGAAAATTCTTATTTCACAAGATATTTCTCATCTGCCTTGCCAAAGTGTCTATGCAGTTGGAACCTAGGATTTAGGAAATCAACTGAGGCATCAGATTTAACTCACCGGTGAGGAATTTATGGGAAGTGTCTGATTAAACTACAGTGAATCACAGAGGTGAAGGCACCTCTGTTCCTAGACCTGGGAATACTCGGACTGTAAAGCTTCACAGACATGTGGCAAGAAATTAAAAAATGGAAAAGAACTGTGCTGCACCTCACTCAGACCAAGGAAATCTTCAATTCAGATGGTTCGTATGCTTAAGTGTCCCTGTAAGTACTCAGTTTTCTTACTCAGAACTCTGTTAAGGACTATGACTGCTGTTGGATGTCCCCAGCTGAAGTTTTAGTCTTTCAAGGCATTCAGAAGCCAACTACACTCAGTTGCTCTTGGAGAACAGTCTCACACTTCATAGCCTCACACTCATGGTGGAGCAGAGGACAGGTTTTAGTCTATTGTTTTTTAACTTTTCCATCTGTCTTCAGTTGAGACAGTTTTCCAGTGTCTCACTTTACCTGAGAGGACTTCTTTGATGTAATTTTCCAGCCTCTTTGCAGTGATTCAGCAGCTCACAGCAGCCTGAAGAAAATCTAAGGATGTGTCACACATCATCTTCCAGAGTTGTCCCTTAAATAACAACTTGAGGGTACACTGCCTCTATGATCAGAACATGCTGTTGTGCCCCCATGCTGATTGAGAGGCTGCTTTATATCTTTACTGCTGTTTAGATTTTTGCTGTGTGGAAAAGGCAACAGGCAGAAAGAGAAAGTAATTTTATTCTGTGGAGTGCAATTAGTGAATAGACTGTGATCAAAGACCTTGCACAGCGGCACAAAAGCCTTAAGAAGAAATTTCATTTATGCATCCTCAATCCAATAACCCATACAGAGGGCATTTTCAGTATTATGCTGTAGACAAGTGTCACATCATCTTGCTGTGTCCCTCAATATCTTCAAGACGAAATCTGGTAGAAGAAAAATCCTGTGACCTTTCTTCTGAAAGTTAGTTAAAAGGGAAGGAAATTTATTTCCATTAAGATAGCAAAAATAGAAAGATGCACTCTGGAACCACTATGCAGCTGCACACAAACCAATATGAGATCTCACATTGCCTCTTCTCCAGCTGTCTGATAGTAAGACCTTGTTTGCTTTGGTTTCTGAAGTAAGAAATTTCACCGGATGTTGAGAATTTCCGCTCTCCTACTCTGCTATCCTACTGTTATTCCAACGACTGTGTGTTAATGTAGCAAACTGTCCTCTGGTTCTTAAGCACAAAGATCAACCGATCTATGATTAAAAACACACATAGCATCATGATAGATAATGACCAGGATTTAATTTAGTTCAGTATATCAATTCTGAGATATTATACATTTTAATATTCATTTACAAGTAATACATAGCATCACGCATAGTGATAACTTGCAAAGCAGGTTATTTCAAGCTCAAGTTAATTCTCATCTTTGGAGCTGATTGTCATTGCTGCTATCTTTAAGCAAAGCCTAATATCTGACATCACTTATCATACCTAAATAAACAAATCCTGAAGTAAGTTCAAGGGGGAACATTAATATTAAAGTCATAGAGAAGCTGAATATATACTGGAGCAGTAATACGGGATTCTTATACCACCCTGCCAGTGGTGATAAGCAAGTTGTGAATATATCTGTATATGTGTAACACTCACAGATATTTTGTTGCTGCAATCACAGGATATTGATATATAACCACTGAAAAAGATTCTGGCAGTGGAAATGAAATTAATCAACTAATTAGCATCAACTTCACTTTGCCAAACTGGTACTGAATTATTTTTATAGTGAAGTTATGTAAGTAGGGTCATAGAATCATAGAATCATTTAGGTTGGAAAAGACTGTTAAGATCATCGAGTCCAACCATAAACCTAACACTGCCAATCCCCCACTAAACCACATCCCTAAGCGCCATGACTGCATGTCTTTTAAACACCTCCAGGGATAGTGACTCAACCACTTCCCTGGGCAGCCTGTTCCAGTGCTTGATAACCCTTTCAGTGAAGAAATTTTTCCTAATATCCAATTTAAACCTCCCCTGGCACAACTTGAGGCCGTTTCCTCTTGTCCTATCACTTGCTACTTGGGAAAAGAGACCGACGCCCACCTTGCTACAACCTCCTTTCGGCTAGCTGTAGAGAGTCATTAAACACATAAGTCCACTTTCTTTCCTCAGCCAAGTACTTCTAACTTAGAATCCTAAACCTACAGTCTTGGAAACATATGCATAACACTGATTGCTTTAGAAAACTTCTGTGCATGTTAGTGGGATATCCTTGTGAGTAAATGAGTAAACTTGCTTACTAGCCCTTTACAACTCAGTCTTAAAATTGCCTTCTACAGAGATAGAAGGTTAAAGCTGCATTAAATGACTTTTAAAAAGACATTCCTTTTGGTCTCTGCGTATCTCTAAGTAGTCTGTGACCAAACTGTGAAATTTACCAGGTGCATTTTACATAAGCTTTTAAGAAATTGTATGAGGGAGGACAAATTCAGTTGAAATGTGAACATTGGGTAGTTGAGAAGGGTTTTAATACATAGGATGGTGAACACAATCCCACAGCAGTTTCATAGGTCAAGGTAACTAGTAAGCTAGCTGCTAACAAATGATGCGTACGTTGCCTGCCATTTCCTGACTATGTTTCATATAGAAGTAGAATAGTATTCTTTTAAAGATGCAGTCAGAGCAGTATTATGTTCATAGTTAGGCTTTGCATATCTATGCATAATCAAGCAAAGAAGTATTTGGATATAGTATCCATAGTAGTATTTTTTGAGAAGTGAAAGAGAGACATTAGCCAGCATTAAAATTTCCACAGAAAATCATAGTTGTGAATGTGTAAAACTAGACACCTAGTTGTAGGAGAAAAACATCCTGATTTCCCTTTGAAACTGGATAAAATATGTAAAAACTGTATCAACAAAAAAAAAAAAAAAAAAAGAAAAAATTGATGCCTGTGGCTATTACTCTACAAATAATAGAATGCTGAGGAGTCCAGTTAACTTTAGAGTAAAATTAGCTACACAGGGTATCAGGCAGCTACCATCAACATTCAAGTTTGAAATAGTAACATGTTTTTAATACTTTGCCATAAATTGCTTATACCAATACTGTTTTTCATAACATAGCAGTCTTAAAGTTCCTTGCAATTTCATAGATTTTTAATGGCATATAGCCATACACTTTCCAAATTTACTGAAAGGGGAATGAAGTTAAAGAGCTAATACACTGTCATCTGTGTGTCGTCCATGTAATTGAATATAATGGAATATTTAAAAAAATAATCTTAATATTGAAAGTCAGGGAACCAATACGCACAAGAATATTCACATAGTTAAAAATAAGATACCACCATTTAAACAGACACATTTCATACTCCCAAATAAGTATTTTGCATGTAGTATAGGGATGTTTATATTTTTATGTTCCTTATATACAAATGATAAGCTCACACTTTCAGTTTATATACACATAGCTCTCCATTCTATGCATGCAGAAGTTCAAGAGTTATCTCATTTTAACCAAAACAGCTGCAGGTCCCATGTATGCCTGAATGTAGTCCAGCAACTGTGCTCAAGTTTCTTTTGCTTAAGTCCCCTCAAAAGTCTGCTGCAGTACAGATTCTCAGAGCAGATCACAGCATCACGTTCTTCACAGGCTGTTGTGGGGGTTTTTTCTTTAAAAAGAAGTTTCCCAAGAGGCTAACACCCAAATTGTTAGATTCTTTGTATAACATCTTGTGCTTGGTCCCAGTGAATGTGCTTTCTTAGTCGATATTAATATTGACTGTACTCATTGTGAGCACAACTGAGGAAAAAAAGAAAGAAAAAGAAAAAAAAAGCACTCAACTTCAATTAAAGCTGTTCCAGGCCAAGAATGGTGATCTTAAAGTCTAAATAAATTTTAGTTGGAATGTGTTTTCTGTATTTGAAATTCATTTGCTGTAAGCATTTAAAGCAAGCCATTCTACTGCTCTGTATTACAGTTAGCTTGAAAACCCATATAAATGCTGCAAAGAATTTAATTTGTCAGAACATGCAAGAAAAAGATGACATCATGGCAACAAAATGTCAAAACACTATAAAACATTAAGATGTTCTAAGTTTTTATTGTAGCCTCAAAATGCTAGTGACATTGAATTTATCACCAAAATTGTCATCATATTCCCCACCCCTAGTTCTTCCTGCTTCCCTGATTCCTTGTGGTGTATTCAGTCTTGAAAGCAAATAAAGGGCCAGTGCAGGCCTGATGATTCTATATCAGCAGCAAAGCTTATCTAAACTCGTATTTACTATAGCCAAAGGCAATCATGGGGTGCTTTTTTGCTTGTGGACAACTTTATTTCATGGAAAATGGCCTGAGGAAGAATATGGTTCATTGTAAACATCTTATTATAAGAGGAAAGAAGGAACATATACCTATATCTCTCTGTCTAGATATAAAGATCTAAATATAATATATAAACATCTCTCCCAAAGCCAGCAGCACTGTCTAACAATTCTATGTAGCATCTCATATGATCATTGTGAGACACTTGAAAAAGCATGATAAGAGCAAATAAACTAAAAATATGAAAAGGACCTGTAGTCAGCCTTATTAGAAAGCAAGTACCATTTTCTGCCGACCAACATGGCAAAGAACTATTAGGTAGCAAACTTAGCACTTGAGTAATTCCAGCAGTATCAACAGAATTTTATTTGCTTATAACTGGGTTGATTTTGGCCCTCTAGTATGTAGTACAGACAGATTAACTGCCAATGGAGGGCTTACTGCTGCATTAGACACAAAAATAAAGTGACTCAGGAGCTTACATTCAGCAAAAGAATTCACAGTGGATAGTGAAGCTCTTCACCTTCCACAGTGAATGAAGAGAAGTTAGGCTAAATCAACACCTTCAGTATCCTCTTAATTTTTTCTGAAGAGATTAGTCACAAAGAAGTATTGAATGGGATTTTTTTTTTCTTTGCATTTACAAAAAAAATGTTAGCTCAGTCAGAAGCAATCTAGCAGGAGGACTGGCACTGGATTCTACCTGCAAAACAGAGAACACATCTTTCATATGGATGTAACGAACACTTCTCTTATTACAAACAACAGACATAATGGTTTTCCCAAAACATTGGAAGACCACAAATATAAAACAGTAATAAAAAAAATAAACTGAGCTACAGTTTTTGCTCTTCTGTACTATCCATCCCTCTTTCTCAGGGAGTCTTACAGTTTAATAATGATATTTGACCCACTATCTACCCTCTCAGTGAGCATTTGTATTCTATTAATGCTGGTTTTCCAGGTAATGTTTTATGCAACTTACGACGCATATTCCCTCCTTGACTTGCTTTTCATGCACTTGTTGAGCTAGGAAATATATGCACATAAACTTGGTGCCAGCACAACTGAGGAGGTCATACAGAAGCTTTAGCCCCCTACGTTAATTTATTGTTGTGTCATCAAAATTAACAAAAAGAAAATATATTATTCAATCAGGAAATTATGTCATTAGTGCTGAATGTATCTCCTCAAATTTATTGTATGAATAGATTTAAGAGTTAGTCTTTGTATTCCCTTATTTTTATTTATTTTTCAAAGTTTCTGTTCAACTAAGATTAAAATATACATGTATGGAAACTTTCGTCCTCTTTCAGGTCCACATGTAATTGTCTTTCATCTTTTGAACTTCTTGAGATTGTGATAAAAACATAAGACAGATATAGAATGTTTTCATTTTGAAAATCGTTGATCACTCTTACAGTGACAAACAGCATATGTCTGTCTAAATACTGTTACACATTAGTCTTGCCTTAACCTTACATTCCACTAAATCTTTGTTGGCCTGCACACTGAATTCACACCAATAGATCATCATTTGGTCATTTTGTCAGCCAAACAGTGCTTTGTCTCTTACTCCCTTGTCAGCCTGAGAGTTAATTACACTATTGTAGTGTGTTGTTACGTTTTTGGTATTTGTGCCTCATAAAGATTTAGAGGCAAAAGCAAAGCAGCAGTTTCCATTCCAAAAAAAGGAGGGACTTCACACATTTAACCGTGCTCAAGTCAATTTAGTTCTATGGGAGTCCTGACATGAGTAACACTGGTAACCAATGCAAGTACTTGAACAAATACAGCTAAAATATCACGTATAACCTAGTGCCTTCTCCTAAATTTAACTGTGTGTATTATAAAACATTAAATAATCTTGAAAAAATATTTTCCCAGGAAAATCATCATATATAGACAAACAAAAAAGACTCTGTTCAGTAGTATTTTATAGTCAGCTTTACCATTTTCTTTCAACTGCAGTCTGAAATCAAAATTCTTTAAAAAAAATCTAGAGATTTCAGTCTTCTATGATTTTTCTTTTTTAAAGGTTTCAGGGAAAGCAATAGTAATTAACTTTAAGAGCCAAAATAATTCTATCCACCTACAACACATTGTAGCTTTACACCCCCTTGTAGCTTTAGACTCTAATGTGTCTGACCTTCATACTTATATTTTTTCCTTGCAGTAAAGCCTAGCAAAAATGAACATAAATCACTAATGGGTTTCTTGTACTGACCTACCCACTTAAATTCAGAAGTTGTGAGATTGTTAAAAGCAGCAGGCTCTTTGTTAGAGCAGACAGACGAAAAAATTTCAGTCCTCAGTCTCCCCAAAGAAAGACTTTTGTAAGGTGTCTCACACTACTGTGTCTGAACACAGGAAAACCTGCCCTGTGCACCTCTCTTGTTATAGTTAGACAACTCAGATCAACAACACAGATTGCAAACTGCAGAGATCTCCAAATGTTATGGAGGTCCAAAAAGCTATGAAGCAGGGGGGAAGGAGGAGAGTTAAGAGTGCCCCAGGTGTAAGGAGTTAGATATGATGGCACACAGCTGGGATGAGGCTACCGGCAGGCACAGGTGCAGGTGTCAGTGCACTGTCACAGGGACTGGGGAACAGTGCTGGCGTGGTAGAACTTTAAACGAAAAGGTGTAGTATGAGAGGGAAGAATAAAGCATTGACCAATGTTTGTCAGATGACTCATTTGTCATTGTCACTGCTAGTGTGACATAGTAGTGGGTATCTTCTAGTCTTGTGTTATCCTAAATCCTAGCTGCCTTGGAAAGAAGACTGGGGATTGGGTGACTCTCTGCACTGGTGCTAGTGACTACAACTAAGCCCTCCTGCTCTGGGAACTAGGTGGCAGAACTAGCTTAATCATAAATCCTCTCCAGTTCAGCCTGCTCCTAGACTGAGACATATATAAAAGGTAAGTGTCATTAAGGTGATGGGCTAGTTATTACTTAGGAGTCCTTTTCTTAAGTTTCTTATGATTGTGTGTACTCTTCAGCTTCTGTTTGTAGTAATTTTCTTTCTCACTCTCCTTGGTCTGGCCTTTTAAAGTTGTATTTTCATTGAGTACTGAGTGATGACCATTTTGTTTTTAGGAGCTGTAGGCTGCATTGGGTTTTTTTCCATTCTTGCAAGTTGAGACCCTGCTAAGTTACTGAGAAGGCATTACTTTGTGAGGAGATTGGAGAGAAATAATAAGGTTAGTGACTTTGATCACTATCTGGTTTTTGCCTACATTTGACTGTGTTTTTCAGGCATTGCCTTTATAATTCTGGGAGTTTCAGAGTGCATAATGACTGAAGTTTATTTCTTAAGTAATGTCACAACTGATATTATCTAAAAATATGCTGAGGTACTTTGGAAAACCCGTGAGTACTGGATAAAGTAGCCATTATATCAAGCTTTAAAAAACTTGTCTATCTGTTATGTGCACAAAAAGACAAAAAAATTATCACAAGTTTCCACTTTGGTTTTTTTATTTTCATTCCTTTACACCTGGGAAATTTCTGAAACTCTAATCTACTGAATTACTGCCCCGACAGCGAGCTGTACGGAGCTGTGCTGCTGATCTTAATAGGGTGATGACCCCCTTATTTGTGGTTCTAGTTGTCTCATCCTAGGTAAGAGAAATAGGAGACGTTGGCCCACAGCCATTCAGACTTTTTCCTGAGTTTCTGATGAGTACAGAAGTACAAGATGAATTTAAGGATTTAAGTACTTGAAGATAAATAAGTACATCCAATTTGCTACCCTATTGTGAGAGAGAACCTTATCTTTTCCTGCTTTTGTTCTCCAGAAGGCTTT
Organism: Fregata magnificens; assembly: GCA_013389945.1. Lineage (NCBI taxonomy): Eukaryota > Metazoa > Chordata > Aves > Suliformes > Fregatidae > Fregata > Fregata magnificens. The sequence goes on from WAAD01005438.1 coordinate 12,099, forward strand.
CTTTCTCTCTCTCTTTTTTCTTTTTTTTAAGCTCTCTGAAGTCATTGTATTTGTCTTTCAAGTCTGTGATTATGACTACTTCCAAGGAAAAGGTTCAAGGAGGGCAAAGATGCTTTAATCTTTGCAGATGCACAGCTGCTTGTCACTAGTGGGCTTGTAGTGTTGATAGTGTTATTTTGTACTTGTTGTGAAAGTTTAGTTTAGGATCTATGACTTCCTGGTTGGACAATTAATTTAGAAGTAATGAAATACTGCTGCAGTACAACATAGGGTGTTAAGCAGTGTAGAATTTAATATGTGTATAAAACTATGTCACAATTCTATACTGTTACTTCTGCATTGGTGCTTTTATGATATAGTGAATTGTGAAATCAGAGTCATTATTCAGGTGAAATAAATAAGACAGGAACCTTTTTTGGAGATAATGACTTAATACTGCTGCTACATGTTAAATTAACCATTTACTAACTTGCCCCAGGGTGTCTGCTTTAGGTTTTCAAGTGACAAAAAGGAAGTGGAGATTATCTCAAGCTGTATTTTCATGCCTATGTACATGACTTACTCAGCTGAATCAAAATGTAGAAAAAAGGTGTTAAACACGTCACTACCGTATTTTGGAGTTTTTAACCTACTTCACATAACATCTGGTAGTGACTTGCTCTAACTCCTTTATTCTACATTTTATCTCAGCTGAATAGCAGTTGTGTACGTGGCCATGAAAACATGTGAGAAGGAACAATTTTTTTTTAGGCTGCTCTGGAGATAGGTTAAGAAATTACAGTAACAGATTTCCCTGATATAGGTTAAAAAAACCCCAAACTTTTTAGTCTGACTTCTTAGACCAATGAGAGAAGCCTAAAAAATTAGTCTTGTTTCAGTTTATGACAATTAGTAATGGGAACTATACAGCAGTTATTCGTTTGAAATTTACATTTTTGTGAAAGCCAAGAGGTATTAGAAACATAGTGTCTCTTTGAAATAACTCAGCACCAATATGTGGACAAAACAAGCATAGCAAATTTTCAAAACTTCTGGCCTTGGTAAAGCCATGGTGTTCTAGTGTGGTGGAATGGATCTTACACCAGTGAAAACAGGCATGATTTGGCCAAATATCTTATGCTATGGTCTCCTGATGTCATAGCTCATGAAGCTATTCCTTGGCTTCTCATTGACCCTGGTCATATACGAAGGTGCAGGTTTCAGTAGTAATTTTTTCTAATCAGGCAGTCATTGCTTTCTGGAGACAGAGACTGTAAACTTGGCAGCCTCTTTCTAGGTGGCTGTTACAAGGTGTGTGATTCTCTGTTTACTGGTAGTTTCACCATATCCCTTCCATCTACTTCTTTCTCTTCTTTCACAGGCTTCCCTTGTCTCTTCTATGCTGAACTATATATGCTTTCCTATATTGTCTGGGTGATATAAAGTATGTAGTATGTATAAATATATAATTTTTTATATTATTGAGTTGTGTGAGAATTTTAATTTCATTCTTGAGTGCCTCTTTTACATGAACCTAAAAGCTTACTTGCTGTAAGAATTAAAAGATGAAGTTATAATAAAACAACCTGGATGCTGACTTAAGGTCTCTAATTTTCTGTGTATCAGAGTTAAATAACGTACAAACATTTCTCTAGACATCTAGGCTTCCCCAAGACAGAGTTAAAGTATCAAATAATATGTAACTTAACCTTCTCGCAGTAATAAATTCAATGACCAGCCTCATCAATTCAGGGATTATTTGAGGAATACTGTGAGGTTCAATAAGGCTGAGTCCTCTACATAGCTCTTTGTAGTAGACCGCACTTCTCATGTGGAGGACTGTTTATATTTTACAGATGCCAGCTAAGGCAGAAGGTGATAATGGACCTGGAGAATTGGCCTGCACAGCCACTGCCTCGTGTATGGTCTGGCCTGTGAAACTAAGGAGTTCTGGGTCCTATGAGAGCAAATCTAATATATGCACACAGAGTTAGTGTTGAACAAGGGATGATATCTTTTGTAATTTTCTGACCCTTGAGTAGTTTGCATCCTAAACTATCATTTTATGTAACTTTGGCGTAGGAAAATGTCTTTTTTCACGTAAAAAAGTTTAGACACATGAATCCTGTATGATTCATGAGATGTCAGCAATATTCCACACCGAGTAGTATGTGAATTCTGTGAGAGAGATGCCCTTGCATTATTTAAGGCATAAATCCATTCCTTAACTATAATGCTGAACAGCTGTGAGACACACTTGTTTGTTTGCCAGCTTCTGGGGAGAGGTTTTGCCTGACCAAGTAATACAGGATTTGGCCTAGCATTGCTGCCAAAGTAGAGTGTAGAATACAAAGAACAGATGTAAAATTCCAATCTTGGTGGTCTTATACTATCTTTTTAGGTTTTGTAAATCTCAAGGAAAAACTTATTAATAAGTGTATTGAATTTTTCTACTGCCCTTTGTTTTGGTTACAGATTTTTGCAGGTAAAATTGTTAAATCTACTTGTCGTCGTTCTATAAGCTAGGCAACAAAGAAATGTTCATGTGCTCCAGTTTGGAATTAATGTTTGGGTTTTCCCCCCCCCTTCACTCAATCAGAAACTGTATTATGTTCTGATAGTGAATGTGTTTATTTTTTTAAAAAAATCAATATTAACTCATATTAAATGGCAACACTTAAAACAAAGTCTGAGCAAAGTCGTTAAATGAATCAACATAAGAACCATGAGCACTCTTCCAGATTCACAAATCCTTTAGGTTAATTTAAAAAAAACCCCACTCTTCCAATGTCAGATGATACTGATGTCCTTTTCAATTCATCGTTATCTCAGTGAAGTCTTTCAAAGCCTCACTGAGATCGACACTATAAGGGATCTCACTTCAAGTTTAAAAAAATTAGATTAATTTCTGGGCTGAAAACTTTATAATTTTCCTTGTAAATGCAAAACATTTCTACTAAACCCGGAATGTATTTTCTAAAACAAAGAATATGGCTAATCACTGGGGTGGCTTTCACTGTTGGAAGTATTACAGTTTATGCACTACTTAAAAGACATTGCAAAACTCACCTTATTGAATGTAAGTTACAGTTCTCTCTGTAGTTGCAAGAAAACTTCAATAATTATATCTCATGTAACTTCAGTTCTCCTTCCCTGGATAATGATATCCGGGATTTTTGTCTGGGATATTCACCAGGGACTTCATTTAGGGGATTTCTCATTATCCTTGTATCTGAAAGCAAGGAGTTATATAAATCTGCAGACCAGAGTTCAAGCAGACTGCTTGGAAAATACGCTGACTGAGTTTCTTTTAAATTCTTGATTTGTCTTTTTATGTGCCTGGAAAAATAATTCAGATGCAAAATCTGCTTCCCTTGAGGGATGTATTTTTTGCTTGGTTTTCCAGTGGAGTGGGTGAAGTAGGAAGGCAGAAAGTGACTGTTGTGTGCTCATGCAAGTCAGTAACTCATTGCAGATTGGCATTGTGTTTTTTATTAAGCATTAGAAAAATGCAGTTTTCTGGAAGACATGCTTTTGTTTGCCTAAAAGTTATGGATTAGATATGAGAATAATCTGGAGAAACTCTGTAGTCTACATCCTGTTTAGCAGAACAGCTGCTTAGGCCCTTTCTGGCATCAAAGTCTGAATTCGTGTTGCTGTGAAGAGGATTAAATCTTTCAATGGGGAAAACAAAATCTCAAAAGAAGAAATATTGGTATATCAATTTAAAATAACTTCTAGGTATTTCTTTAGAAGTTCTATATAGTAGAGCATAAAGAATATCATTAGCCGTGGTATGTAACTGCAAATGGAAATAGTTCTGCAGTAGCACAGTAATAAAGAAGTAATAGGAATTAATGTGGATGAGGAAATGAGATTAGTCCTCCTAGAAGAGTAAGGGAAAAAATAGATCCATTCAAAGCTATGAAGGGAGTATGGAAAAGTACGTTTTGCCTGATGTGGTACTTCTGGAAGAAAAGTCTCTCAAAAGAAGTGTATTTTTGACATAACTTGTTAGACCTCTGACTCACAGAACTGAGGCACCCCCATTCTTCTATAGCTCAGCAAATCTCTGTTCGTGTGTGCAAGTTTGAAGCCATGAAATAGTTGGATAAAATGCACCTATTAATATGAGTAAGTGGCAAGGAAAGAGCCACCCAAGAAGTCTAACAAAAAGTGTATCTTTTAGCTGAATTAAGCTCTGGATCTAAATTTGGGAATGGCTTATTCATTTCAATGGAAAGATGAGCATTCAGTGCCAAATTCCCTTGAACTTCAGGGAAGTTCAGATCTTTCTCTCCTTTAAGTCATGTGGTTGTAAAATTTTATGAGTAATAATATAAGAAGGATGAATAGTATAAGAGTATGGAACTTACAAAAATGATAAAAGATATTATTCTTGCCTCTTAGAGTCTGCAATCCAAATTAAACTAACACAACTCATTGATAATACCTCCATTCTAGATT
>WAAD01005439.1:9395-23762 GCA_013389945.1 Fregata magnificens
CTTGATGTTCACCTTAGAATGTGCACCTCTTCCTTTTTACAGATGGAGGTAGGAACTGAGCTCTGTTTCACTGTGGTCATACCATACATCACTGAAAGAGCTGGGACTAAGACCTACTGCCTTGTAACCTAGTCACCTCTGTCTTTTTCACAAAAGGGTGGGGATGAAATGAGTTTTCTTCAGATCGCCAAAAATGTCAGCAGACTCCAGAGATCTCCAAACCTAAACTGTCTCCAACGCCTTCTCATGAGTCCAGGGCCTCACCTCTTCCCCTCTGTGCAGCTGCCAAAACCTCTAGCTTCCTTTCACTGACAGCTTCACCAGTGCAGCTGTGTATTTTCAATGAGTAGCACTAGGAAAATTTGGGGGTGGAATATAATTAAATTTTTAAAACCCACAGGAAAGTTTCTGGTTTGAACATATTAGTCACTCGAGTTCAATTAAAGCTTAATTTCTATAGAAGTTACCTGATGCTACCACAGATGATCCAGAGAGCTGCAGAATGATCTGTGCTGTTGATTACGCTAGCCCCAGCACTGTCGCTCACATGCTAATTTGAATAAGTAGAAAAACCAAGGTACTGAAGGCCGGTGACAGACTCATGGAAGGATTTGTGTCAGAACCAGGCTAGATCTCAGGAGCCTCTGGTTGCAGTTGCTGTGCAGAGAGCTGTGGCAGCATTCCTTTTGTGAAGCACAGCAAAAATTGGGCTCTCTTTGTCATCTGCTGAAGAGAAGGTAAACATTAAATGCACCTCAGTTCTGAGCAATTCTGAGTTATGATTCATGCAAGCCTTGTTCAGCGAAAATAAGGTAATGTTTCAAATGAATGTGTAATCTCCCCTTTTTCTTTTATGCAGCCCTAGGTGCTGCTGAATAGAGGTAGGTCTGCTGCTGAAGCGCACACCTGTGTAACCCTCCTTGCTTTCTAAGCAAGGGATTCTTTACCTTACATGGGGCGTTCTTGTAGCTGGTGTCTCTTGGATCTGTTTTGAAAGTATGGGAATTCAATGGTGCATTATATGAGACACTGATATACAAGACACTGATGTGCTCTGGATTTATTCACTGGCTGTGGAGTTGTTTAGCCCTGTCAGAGTCCTTGTCTGGACAATAGGAAATCTAAGAACACAAATGCCAGATGAATGGAGCCAACAGAAAATGGTCTGGGCTTTCTTGGGCATACAGCTCTCACAGGTTCAAGTCATAGCTCTGTGGATGTGTCTGTCCAGATGAAAGGCCAGCAATGGGAAAGAATTGCATTCAGCTTTGACTACCAAAAAAGCAGCTGTGGATTCTCCGGTGTGAAAGCTCACTCCTCACCACCATGTCCACCTTATTTTTTATCTTTTTTTCCTCACACAACCCATTAGGTGGCACCTAGAGAACAGAGAAGAGATACGTCTGACATGCCCTGGACAGGAGATGATGGCAGGAGAGTGAGTGCAGCTGTCTCCCACAACCATCTTTAACTTTCTCCCAAACCTCTTTGCCTCCCTCCACACTGCTGACACAACTCTGCTGTCTCTTCAGCAAAGACTTTTGGCTATACTGGGAGATACACAGGTCTGCTCCGCCAGTGAGTTTTCATGGTCCTTTCTGGCTCCTACATCTTATCTTTCCTCTTATCTCTGCAGAATGCTGCAACCCAAATGATGAAACCACCTACTAAAACTGCTCTGTGGGCAAATCCTGCTGCTTTTCTTTCCACAAAGGTGCCACCTGTTACATCTGAACTGAATGATCAAGACCCTTTTCCTCTCTGCAGTGTGCTTTGGCCATTTATACTCAGAGTCAGATCTGGGCATGTACCAGTCTTTTTCGTTCTCTTCTGCTCCCACATCTCAATTGCAGTGAAGAAGAAACCCACAGAGGCCCAGTGGAAGCCACGTGGGTAACTCAGGGCCAGGTCTTCAGGACAAGCTGCAGGTACCTCCAGACAGTTTAGGCACAGCCACTGGGATGGGAATTTTTTTGTCACAAAGGTTTAGCCCCAAGTGCTACTAGTCCCACCCTGTAGCTAGCAAGACACTGAAGAACAGTCCAAACTACTCCTTCCTATGGATGTTGAACTTGCTCTTTGGGAACCTCAACTGCTATTGGTATTGGGAGCAAACCATGGAGGAGTCGGGTCTCTGCACTTAAACAAAATTGGAACCAGAAAAGGCTTTCCAAGGGTTTGTACCACTCCTTTAGGGATGGTTTTGCTAGAAATAACAACTGGAGTTTTAAGTGACAGCTACTGATCTGATAGACACTAGAACTCACTCCTTTGGTGATAATTCTGCTTCTGCCCTTGTCAAGTCCCCTCTTAATGGCTGGCGCTCTGCTCTACCTAGAGCAAAACTGAAGCTGATTTTGGATGTCACTGCATGCTTAATGACATTCAGGAATGGAGGGTACCATAACAATGGCACTGGTGTCACAGGTCTTATCACATGTGAAGAACTTAAAACTGAGAATGAGAAGACTGAATCATAGAATCATAGAACACCAGGTTGGAAGGGACCTCAAGGGTCATCTGGTCCAACCTTTCTAGGTAAGAGCACAGTCTAGACGAGATGGCCCAGCACCCTGTCCAGCTGAGTCTTAAAAGTATCCAGTGTAGCGGAGTCGGCCACTTCCCTGGGGAGATTATTCCAATGGTTGACTGTTCTCATTGTGAAAAATTTCCCTCTCGTGTCCAGTCGGAATGTCCCTAAGAGTAACTTATACCCGTTACCCCTTGTACTCTCCATATGACTCCTTGTAAAAAGTAGGAAGTAAAAACACTGAAGTTTTTCTTGTAAGACTATGTATTCTAGAGTGACCTGAGCACTTTTACATCATCTAGTCAGTTTTTGACAGAGCAAGGAATTGATATATAGCTCACAAATACATCTGTCTGAAGTGGGTTTTGTCAACTGCGCTTTTTTTTTCCTGGCCTCCTTTCGTGTATGTCACAGGACAACTTTTTATGGGGTACTTTATAGAAAATGAAAGAGAGTCGTTTTACATGCTGCTTAGAAAAAATGGCATCAAACAACTTCTTCAAAGTTCAGCACGTTTCCCTAAGCACAAGTAAAGGTCTAAATGGTTAAATCAATCCCAACTAATTCAACATTTAGTAAACTCTGTCCTTACTCACACGTTCTACTTTTCCCAAGCAGGATAAAAGGTTGGTTTATAGGGGACAATGGTGCAGATGAAAAGAAGCAGAAAATATCTCCCTTTGGAAGGATACAAGCTCTTCTCTGGAGTATTTAAAGCAACCTGATGTTTGTTGCACTTCTAGATCAATGTCATTATGCATCTTTTCCTTCCCCCATCAATGTAAGTTCAGCTTGCTGAGGATAGATCAAGTCTTCTCCCTGCACAAGGCTCCATGGTTGGAAGCAGGATCTGAAATGCCAGCAAATAAAGGTTTTTCAAGACCAATATCAACGACCAATATCAACTGAGCTGTGCAAATAACTCCTTTTACTAGTTTCTTGGCTGAACTGAAAAACTGAGAAACAAGTTGTTCTATGACAGTGGAACTAATGAATCCTGGCTGCCTGGATTTGAATTCTTGCCTCAGAGCTCTTTGCCCACCCCTCAACCCCTGCTCCCTACATGTCCCCAGTGATTCCCTCCCCTCCCACTACCTTCACTTCCCTTACTTCTCCCCAGATAACAGCTGGGCAATGGTAGCATGTATTGCAGTTAGTTCTGATGAGTAACTGGCCAACGGGGAGCCAAACTGTGCAAATAACAGCTGAGCTCACACAGCAGTGCTTCTTTAGTGGGGGCACTAGTTTAGGTCCCTTTGTTTCTATTGACCTGCCAGTTTCTTGAAGTTTGTGCACATTTAGCGTTGCTGGGAATGTCATGTCTCTACATAATTTGGCTGAAACATGTCTGAGATTGAGAAGTCATTTGAGAGACAGATGGACTGGCAGTGCAATCACATAAGCCTTGTTTCCGAAGGGAACCTGCCTTCAAATGATTTGCTTGAACCAAGATAAAATATTTTTGCTTTGTTTTCCAAGACTTGTTAACTGCTTGGATTAAACTAAATATGCGTATGAAATGATACTTTAAGCATGTTAGTACTTTTCTGTCAGTTTAGGCGTATTCTGTTTTTTAAAAATAGTGGATTTATTTCTTTACATATTTTAGAAGCAAAGCGTGGTGCAGCTAGTCCTGCCTAATCTATGTTGGCTTCACAGAATTTTTGCTATCATGTTGCTATTTCTTTGAGATCCCTCTTCTTTCCCTCTGCATTTGATGCATCGCCCAAATGTTGCTGTCTTCGTGCGAGAAATACATAGTATCTTTGAGACTTTGCTGACTTCGTAAAAGGTTATGGTATTAGTCCAAAAGCGTTTTTCTCCTCACCTTAGCATGCTTTCAGGTGTTCAGGTGTTAGGTAGCTTTACTTCATACGGAAGATCAAAAATGATACAGAAGTGGCTAAGTACACCTTAAGTATTAATAAATCATAGCTTTTTGAAATGACAAGTCCTAGTTTGCCATTTCCTTGAACAGACATGCTTCTGTTTGGGCTTTTTTGCTGACAGACAGAAATGAATACCAGGATGGAGTCTTCTGGCATGTATTGCCATGTCATATTTAACAATAAAGGTATTTAGTTTCCCTCTTTATGAGTGTAGCAGCCATCAACATTAATTGATTGTCCATCCTTGTGAAAAAAAGACGTGACTCTTAAATTCATAAATACCTCATTCACTAGACCCAGTGTCTCTCAAACATCTTCCTTTTCCTAACTCACTCTACAATTATGACCAGCATTTTGTAATGCACTGCAGGTCATTATGTGGTCTTCGTGTTTGCAGAGACACAACGTGATTAGGGTTTCTTTTCTGACCAAGGAGCTGATTACTATTACTATACTGTTATACAGAAAGAACAATAATACAAAGATAACTACAGGAGGCCATCAACATGATCATCATCTATCTAACTTTAAAGAGTTGTATGAACTATAACAACGATGCAACTGGCAAAAGCGATCAGTAACTCTGAGAAGAATTGTGTTGAAATCCAGGGCCTAGTTTCTTAGTACCAGACATTAAGCTAAGCTGTTCAGAATTAAGATTTTCTAATAATCAGTTTTCATCTGCTGCTATTCTTTATTTGTACCACTGAAGCACCTAGGAACCCTGGTGGCAGACCAGTGCCATACTCTTCTAAGCACTGCATAAACACAGAACAGAGAGGAGATTCCTGTGTTTAAGGGTTGTGAATTCTCATAAAAAGTAAATCAGTGCTTTGAAGAACATCAGTAATGACATTGTCAACTATTAATATATTCAGTAAATTACATGTCTTCTTTTCATCTGTCTTCATTTCCAGATCACATTCTGAAACATTTTCCTCCTGCATATACTTATTAATTTTTGTCCTGTATTTGATTTAATGCATTGTGTAAAATGTACTAAGAGAAGTTCTACTTTCAGGGAACATGCTACAGGTGAGCTTTAGTGCATTAGTCTTTGCAATGCGCAAGTAAAGATATGATTGTTAAGGCAGGAGAGAGATGCTCACTAAATCTAAGAGAAAATACAAGTGTGTCGAAACATGGCAGAGAGTGAGAAAGAGGTAGATTGGTAGGTTATAGTGTCTTTTATTACTACTGTATTCAAATCCAGTCTTGACAGTATTAAACGCATCACGGTATTAAATGCGTCATTGTCACACTGCTGGCTGCTTGGTGTCTGCTAAGTGGAGTTCACAGGGTAATTCCTGTTCACAGGAATAGCCAAATTGATGCTAATTGCCAACTTTGTTGCTATGGTTATGCAGAACAAACATCTCCCTAACCCCCCCGGGCAGGAATCAGGCATAACACAAAGGTAGCTAATTTACTGCTCTGAATGGAAATAGGTTGAATAGAAAGCTTTGGTCAGCAAGGGTACTAATCCAGTTCCAGTCATTAAGCATCCCTGTGCAGAGAAGTGATGTTATGGCTCCCAAGCTGTTAAAGCAGATGCACAGTTTTGTCTGTACTTTCTCTATTACAAATATCAAGCCCATTTGAGCTTTCTGTTCAGAAATTTGACAAAGGAGAGACAAGGTTGGTCGGCCATGGCAAATGAGAGGAATCATTTCTACACATCTGTTGTCTGCCTTTGTTAATGTATGGAGGGTGTCTGTTTTGGGAAAATGTGTTGCATTTTTATCCACCTGTTCAGCTCTACCAGTACTCCTAGTGGTGGTGAACTTCCATAATGAAAACGTCAGGGAGAGTTTTAGTACGACATGGTCTACCCAGCTAAGAAATGGCTAAACACTTGTGTCTGCTTGATGCCACTGTGTTGATAATAGCAAATGGAGCTCATGATACAAATTTGATGGGTGTGCCGCAGAGATGGGAGAGCTGGGCTGCTTCTAAAGCAAGGAGAGTGGGAGGGAAAAGAAAGACTAGGGCATACACGGAAAGCCAGAACAACTTGTGAAGGGCTCGTAAGCTGCCTGGTGAGCTAGGTGGAAAGGACAGAGGACCACTGCCCTTTAGGGAGATTGCCCCCTCCTCCCAGCTATAGCTACGGTCCCTACTTCTCCAGGTCTTCCACTGGCTGCGAGAGCAAGTCTGGTAGACACAAAGGAGATGGAACTGTGATAATTTTGGTGTTTTGTACAGTCCACTTGCTTTGGCAACATCCTTTTTGGCCTGTGCCTGGAGAGAGTGCTGTGGACAGCAATGAAGCGAATACCAAAAAGTTGTGCCTTCAGCTCACAAGTGCAAAACTGACTCTATCAACTGGTAGCAGTGTATGTTCTGCCTGCAAACTACACAAAAATATATTCTTAATTAACTTTTTCAGTTATAAAGGCCATTTAAATGACATATGACTTTCAAAACAAGGTATTCTATGGGGCCTATATATCTCTCCCCACTCCTATGTTTGCTTTTCCTGCTTTGACATATGACATTAACGTCTGTCATTGAACATCTCAACCTTTGTATCTTTCTCATGGGAGACACAGATCAGAGCGTTCAAGCTTTTTAATTTGGCATTGCTGGCATTTTTTGTTCACCACAAATGTTTCTGATGATACTAATGAAGTTTAGCAAGTTTTGGAGGAAAAATCATTAAGAATAGAATCAAAAAAACCCTTGGTGATCTGAAGTGCTCTCTGAATGAACTCTAGGAAGTTTAAATTCAGACACAGCATCCAGCCTTTCCATTTGTACTACAAGTGAGGCTATTTGCAGTTATTGTTTGAGAGAAAAACAATGTTGAAAACTTTAGACAAAAGTTTTTGGTTTTGTGCAGAGAAGGTATGACTATTGATCAAAAATACATTCTGTGTGTTTCCAGTTTATTGAGGCATACTCATTTCCAAGACAGAAACTGCTGTCTTTTTATTTTTACAGTCTTTGTTTGAACTGAGATCCACATTCATTGTTACTGAGCTTTAATAATCTAAGGGTCACTTGAAGGGCTTTTGTTTGAGAGACCTTTCAAGCCAAGCCAAGGCAGCAGTTTAGAGAACGTTTCTTGTTTGTAGACAAAAATATATTAAAACAACCAAGGGAGCTATTACTCTTCCACATAATTATTTTTAATGTCTCATTGGACATGTATGAAATGCCTTTAGTTCCTGTGGGAGAATTACTTTTTTACATTTTGCAGCGTGGCTTTTGTTAAATTTCTATGCTGCTTTTCCATTGAGCAATGTTCACCCCAAAAGACATTATAAACATGAACAGTATCTCTAGGAATATGCTTCCAACATAATCCATGTAAGTACTTTTGTCAGCGGTCATAGGGCCTGATACCTTGCATACCTTGTGCCACCTATTTTTTCTGGCCATAATCAAGAAAGAACGTGACCCCAGTTCACGGTGGGAAAAGTCAGAGAACAGCCGAGAGTCCAGGACTGCATGAGGTGAGGCAGAGCCATATGCTGCAGCAGCCAGTGTTAAAGGCAGGGGAGAGGGGAGGAGGGCTAAGACTCCCTCCACTCCCTTTCCCCTGGTAAATGCATGCCAGGTAATCGGAGCGCCTTTGTGTCTTTGGCATGACAATTATCTGCAAATGTTCTGTGTTGTGTAGCTCCTTTCAGTTACCTAGGAAAGACTGAAATAGAGTGCATCCTTCTCTTTTATAACAAGAATAAATTCAGGGGGAGGAGAACAAGCACAGAAGTCGGGGCGAGAAGGAAAGAGTAGCTTTACCGAAAGACAGAAACCATCCTGTAAGAACGTAGTTCTAGTAGAAGTATTTGGGCTTGGCTTGGGACATGCACATTATGTGCCATTTCTGTTCCACGGAGGTGCAGGCTTAGCAGGTAGATGCAGGTGCTTCACTGAGATGTTGCCTTCCTATTGTGTATTCATGATCCTTTAAATCTGCCAGTTGCCCTTTCCATTTTGAAAGAAGCCCAGACATTCCTTGCTCAGGCATTGACAGCTCCCGCAGGTCACATAGTAGTTGTCAATTCTGCGGCCATCACCCTTCTCCTGGACATGGTGAAAGTTTCAGTGACCCCAAATGGACTGTGCTGTTCGAGCGGTCCTAGCACACGCTTTGGGCAAGGGCCCAGAAAGCAGCAGGGCTCACTCTAAACCTGAAACCTTCCACAGATTAAAGAAGAAGTTACTACTGCTTATCTGTGTGTTGCACACAGCTCATTTAACATGCTGCATTGCATGTCGCAGTACCAGTACCTGTCTCTCGTCTCCTTCCTTGGGGCTGATGTGTGCTCTGAAGTTCCAGTGACTTTACCTGTCTCTTCTGCTATAAAAGGAATATCAGGCTCTGAGTTCAGGGAGTGATAGTGTAGCTCTGTGTCAGTTTTGGCACCTTACACAAACATGCACCATTATCAATGTCTAGTCATAAAGCTGATAAAGTTTAGCAAAAATGGCTATCTAGATAACTGTCTTTCCTAACTGGATGTAAACCCAATTCCAAATATATGGTGCTCCCAGGTTTTGAAGAGATAAATTACCATGTTCACCATCTTCAGATGACTAAACTTGAAGTCTTTCAACCTGAGCTTATAAAATTGTAAGTTATGTAGATGAAGTAAAATTTGTAATATGCTCTGGTTTGTGTAATGACCTTGCATTGTTTATGGATAAGAACCACACGTTTCTAGCAGTGAAAGGCTGTGGAAGCTGTTTCTTTGAAGCAGGATGTGATGATAGAAGCAAACTATTGTAACTGTGTAACACAATGATGTTCTAATGTTTTAAGCATGAGTTGCTCAACAGTAAGTGATTTAATTGGGTAAAAAGTTGCCTTTACATGAACTTCAGTATCTTGGAACAATAATTAAGTTGTGTCTCAAGAACATATTATAAGATTGTAAGGATAATACGCACTTACCAGTATCTTCCTAATGTCGCAGTGGCAGAATGCTTATAAAATATTTTGTACATAAAAATCACTGCAAATATGTGCTTAATGACACATTCCTTGAGACGAGGACCATAAAGCAGACCAGGGAATTTTTTGAAGACATTGTTACTTCAGGGCTTCCTGTGAAGTTGATTTTGCAGTGTCATCCAAAGTTCCCTATCCTGATTTGACAATTTTATGGCTTTGAACTCTCACTCGGTTGTTCAAGGTGATTTAATCCTTGGTTTGTGCGTCCTTACATTTAGAGACTGCCAAATGTAATTGTTTGCAGAATATTTAGTTCAACTCTGAGTGCTTCTATTCTGGAGAGATGCTGTTGGAGGGAGCTCAGAGGAGGACAGCAGGAAAAATGAAAAGGACTAAATACGTGCAGCCTGAATAAGGGGTAGCAAAAGCTGGGATGAAGGACATAATGGTCTATATGTAACTGAAACATGTAAGTATGAGAGAGAGAGAGAAGAATTATGTCGAGTTTGGCAGGAGGATGTAATGAGTAATAGATGGAATGATGAAGGGAAATAAAATTGGCTGGATGAAGAAAAGCTTCCTGACTGCGAGATCTTGTTTGATTACTGAAGTTTCCCAGGGGACTTCTGTGATTTGGGAAAAGTTGTACAAGACTATTCAGAGCCTCGCAGTGCTCCACAAAGCATAGCTCTGTAGTCACCTAATAACTTGGCACCCAGGAGTGGGTTTGAGGTTCTTTGGATTCCTTGCATTTGCTGGGCAGCCCAGAGCATCCCTCGTGTGTTGGCTGGCTTATGGCTTCTCTTTTGGTTAGGATTACTAAATAATATTACAGCTCTTGAAGAAAACCTACCTCCTCTGAGCTTCTGCATGCAAATGTGTTTACTGTAGTTATGGGATTGATCCTGTTTCTTTGACGCTAAGTGCAGGAGACTGCAAGGTTGGATTCAGCTATCCAAAGGGACACGATCTCTGAAGATACATTAGGTGGCAATTGCATATGCCTTTGCGTATGTGCTCATAAATCTGGGCCCAAACCCTTACAATATCTGGATGGATGTTATTGATAGATGGTGTTGGAGTGGAGCATATTGCAAGTGTGAAATACTCTGAAATCCTTATTTGGCTGGAGAGTTTTTTTATGTTTAAACAGAGAATAGTAAAATAAGGAAAATTATTCAAGAACATATTCAACTTATTCAAGAACTTTCATTCCATGATAAAGCATATGTAGCTATTACAAGGTGTTCATGTTGCCCATATGTAGAATTATTTCATCATAGATCTGGTGTCTGGCTAAAGCTGACTCCAGTAGTTCCTCTGAGAGAAGTTTGTCTGATGAAAAATTAAGTGTGTTTTTAGCTGATATCCAACCAATTTGCTGAACTTATTTTGACTACTGCCCAGAGGTTCTCAGAGTAAATTGATAACTGAGAATCCATTTGGATTTGAACAATTAGGAGAGAAGCATGCAAAAACCCAGAAACCCAGAGGCAGTGAAGAATACAAGGCTTCTACAAATCGGGAAGCTCAGATCATGGAGTTAGGAAGATGGGCTGACAGACTGTTTTCCTGGTGGGTCTCTTCTGCTTGGCCTTTCAGTATATTCCTTGTTTTCTAGCAGCTGCTCAAAGCTGTAGAACCCGTTTCCTCAAATGCACATAGAAATTGCAAAGGCTGCTGCTGCGCAGGGTCAAGCAACGAGATAAATATTGCTAAGAACTCAGTTTTGAAACTGCACACAATCCAACGTCTGCTCTGCTCCCAAGAGCTAACTGGTTGGAATGGTGGAAGCCCTGAATTTTGAAACAAATCATACAGAAATGTGAGTTTTTCATGTAAGTTAATCCACTAATAAATAAAAAAAATCTTCTCATAATGATACTCCTTCTTTGAATTATCTTCTTATTTGAATTTAATATTTTTTATCTCATGGGGGCATGATTAACTGTCTATCAATAGGTACATAACTTGTACGTTCTGAGAGAGATCTAATGTCTACCAAAGAAAAAAAATAAATCATTTAGATCTGGAACAGTGATCACAATGGAAGTTTCGGTTGCAAAGGATTTATGGAGACTTGAAGTGAGTATTATGTTTTGAATAAATGCACCATTGACCAGTATCAGATTTCCATAGGCTTTATCTTGTTTTTTCTAAGCAACTGCTCATAAACTTTTTTAATATCTTGATTAGTGTGATAGTGCTACTTGCAAATCTGTTTGTGGAGCTATTAATCTATGATAGTGCAATCTGGAGAAAGGAATCACACTTACTTAGTTGTTCCTTTCATTGTTTCATTTAAAAAAACATAAATAACAAGTTGCTAGGGTTTCTTTGTGCTTCTTTCTTTTCAGCTAACATGTTAAGTATTTCAGGAAAGGTTTGTCAAGACATCACAAAGGTAGGTCTCAGTTCCGATCTGAACTTTATTGAACCCTGCTTTCATGTAATAGGAAGGAAAAACAAGTGGTAGATTTGATCAGTCTGAGTCCGTGACTCAATGGCTACAGCAAACTCTCGGTGCTTTTAATTCCTATGTCATAGCAGTACTCAGATGAATTTAGCGGAATCAAACATACATAAAATCTAAAGGGAAAGGAATCTCCTGTGTCTCATGAAGAAGAAATTTAACTTCTAAGGCAAGTTCAACACATGGGCTCCCTCCCTCCTCTCCTTTCTTCCCCCACCTCTCCCCGCAAGCTTCATCTCTAACTGTCCCTGCATAGCTCGCTCTCAGCATGAGCTTTGTGAGACAAGTCTGTTGGTGGCAGTAGGGTCAGCAGAGGCTGCTGCTGAACAGTGACAGTCACAAATGTGAAAACAACCGGGTCCTGCAGTGACACACTGAAGAGAACCGTGCAGGCACCTGCACAGCCCTGTTAGGTTGTACTTGATTCTGTGGAGGGCCCCAGGGCTTCTGTCACTACTTGCAGCAGATCTCTCTTGAGCTGAGGCCCTGAAGCCATGGAGTTTTCAGATGACCGTTCACCCTCATGGCCAGACCAGATATCCCATACAGCAGCATGTGGTACACACACAAGGGAGAGACTGGCTGTAAAGCTTTGGGTTTGAAGAAGAAAATATATTGAGTGGGAAGCCTCAGAATAAAGAACTGGGAAAGCTCTTGTTTTGGTTGGAGCTACATTTTTGCTGCCTGTTGCTTCCAGCCAACTAGATGAGAAAAATGCGCTTGTTTGCCTTTTGTGTATTGCTGCAACCCACACGTATCAGTACATATAGTCCAGAGAGAGAAAAGAGACACGTACCTTTAGGTAGCTGCAGTTAAATGAAGGACTGGGTATGCTCAGTTACTAACAAAGCTAAAGGGCTGTGCTGAGGGGCTGAGGGCAGTGGAATCTCTCCCCAGGCTGTGAAGGAGCCGTTGGCGTATGCTGTGCTAATGGGGCTGGGAGCAGGGACTTGCCGTGTTGCAATAGCTCTCCAGCTCCAGCCCTGCCACCCCCTCACAGGTCACACCACTGGCAGATCACACGGGGCTATGCTGCGTAACGCAACAACTATCTGCGTTTCTTTGCTTACCCAAGGTCTCCAAGCACTCCACAAATACTGCTGGAGTCCCTCAGTGTTCCGGCAAAACTACTGTCACCTCTTCCATTTCTCCGGAGCGTGCAGAAGGCATTGAACAGAACCCAGAAGCTTTTGTTCCTCATCTGCTTTAGGCACAAGACACACTGTCTTCACTGCCTGTCTCCTGCACTCCCTGAACATCTGTAGGCAAAGAGGATATGCTTGGCTTTCCCCACTGCGTCGTACAAGGCATTAGACCCTGGTGGACTGAGGTCCTTAAGTACTGATTTCAGTGGGACCACTCTTGCTCTAAAGCACCCTTAGTCAGGTGCTTACGTGCGTGAATTCCTCTGAAGTGTGTAGGATGAGAACAAAATCCCTTGAAAAGGGTTTTAGATCCTCAGCTGAGGTAAGGCCTCACTGGAGCCCCACTAGTTTCCCACTGAGGAGGGCTGCTCAAGAGAATATCTTTGCGCAGGGCTGCAAAAGGGCTTTGCAAGAACAAAGTGAGATTTGGACTTTGCTTGCATTGTTGAAGTGTGTTTGTTCAAGAAAGAAGTTGAAAGATAAAGGCATGGATGGTTAGTGTTCAGGAAAACACATTCATGGCCAGTCTACTGGAGAAACGGGTAAAGGAGAATTCATCTTCTGTCCCTGTCCTGTAATATCCCACAGTTAGTGAGACCTGAGGCTGCTGGTGGCATCAGTTACAAACTGCCTTTCCTTACCCGTGAGGTACCAGAAATACTGCATCGTGTGGCTGGGGACAGCAGGTCCACTTCAGCTGGAGTTTTCCTAACGCTTTTGAATGTGTAAATGTTTGGTTTACATTTCCGATGTGTACCCGTATTCAAAGATGGTGTTCCAGGTGGCTCAAAGAATTCTTCGGATTCGTGTCCATGACAGGTACTGTTACTGATTTGTTTCTGTCTTATTACATTTAGAGTTCAGTATGCCTTTATAGTGGGATTTGCAGACTACAACCAGGGAGACATTAATTCCTTAGATCTCAGTTACCATACATCCATTTATAACATACTAAGTTTTAGAATATCTTTTTTATTTTCCCCTCCCAAAATAATAATTTTATTACTTTCAAAACCATTAGAGATAATGCCAAGAACTGAGCATATTACCGAAGAGCTTCCCCCCCCCCCCATTTTCTTTTGTATGCAAGTACCAAATACCTATAAAAATTTTATGCAATGGTTTTAGCTGCTCCATAAGTATATCCCACTGTATATCTAAGACTTAAAACGTCACATACGCCAGATCTGAAGGATGTTACCGATGCCCGACTTTCTACGAACTCCTGCTGGCCGGAGCCCCCGCGGGGGCAGGATGCACCGGGGCGCTTTACGGCCCTGTACGGCTCCGTGCTTTATTCCGAGCCCCGTCTTAGCAGCACGCTGATAAACGTAGCGGAGCCCCCGTCGTACCTCGGACTTCGCTTGAGCCCCACCTCGCACCCCGCCGGCACTGAAGCGGGCACCGCCCGGGCGGGGGGGCGGCCC
>WAAD01005439.1:43690-117520 GCA_013389945.1 Fregata magnificens
CACCCGGCCTCCCGCTCTCCCGGGCGCGGCCCCGGGGGCGAGGACGGGGCGCTGGGGCAGGGGAGGGAGAAGGAGTGAGCAAGGCGGCGCGAAGCTCTCGATGCCGGTGCCGGGCAGCCTCTGCCCGGTGCCTCCGGTAGTCCTGCTGCGGGTTGGTTGTCCTCTGACGCACCCGGGGGAGCATGAGGTAGGACGGAGACCCGCTGGGTTGGTGCGCTGCCGTAACCTCGCCTTGTTCACCTACAACCGCTACCCTGAGCAGAAGAGCCACCTTTTGGTCTTGGCCAAGATACAGCCAAAGATTGCCTGCTCTGCCCCGAGTAGATAGATGATTGGCTATGAAAACTCCCCTACCGAAGGTAGGTATCACCAACTTGCCTTGAGGCGTTCTCAGCCTCTAAGCGTGTGCTAACAGTCTCAAGTGAGCAACAGGAGAAATCTAGAAAAGCCCGCATAGATCTATGCTTTCATGTAGTTGTCCGTAAATGTGAAAACCGTGTTCAACATGGACTTTGTCTACAGTGCTGTAGCATGGTAAAGAAAAAAAATATTATGGGTCTGCTTCTAGCTCATTCACACATGGTGTTTGAAGGTTAGAGGGACAAGATAGTAGCATAGTAAACTATCTGTATTGGAGTGAACGAGAGAATTGAGCCTGAAGAGATCTGTCAAGGAGCTCTCTTGTGGTTAGAGAAGATCCCCAAATGCTACAGTTGTGTACAGTTCAGTGTCTTCACTACCAATCCTCTCTTTTTAAAGGTTATTTCCTACTTTTATCTTCCATAACCATTTTTGATTTCCTCTTTAAGCTGTACCCTTTAAAGTTCAGTCATTGCAATATTAGACACTGTTTTGTCTCCTCTGAAGAAAATATCCTGCAAAATGGAGAAACACATCAACCTTGACTGAGGTCCAAGTTATTAAAGCAAGGAAGAGGTTATTCTTTGGGGAACTCAGTGGAAAAAAAAAAAGACACAATAGAAATATTAAAGGAGTACTGAACAAAATAAATGGCTTCTTACTTGTCCAGGAGTCAGACTGTTAGCAGTGTAAAGTATGTGACCTAGGATGCATGAAAGGGGGTGGGAAAAGAAATCAAGATGAATGATCTATGGTAAAACAAAGCTGAAAGTTTTGGTATAGGCCAAGATTGTAGAATCTGTGGAAAATCAGTGCTAGACATAGCCTCATCACTGGTAATATGAGCCAAAATAGTTATCTGTCTTTTCTGGCTGAGAGTTACAATACACAGTACCTCCAATCTCAGTTGCCATGAACATAAGGTATTCTTCCCAAGATTTACATCTTTAAAATATATGAACTGTTCATAAGAGATTCCCAGGCGTTTAGTATTTCAGATGCTTTTCTCAATCTTGTAGTTGTAATTTAAGAATTTTGGAATCAACCTTTCTGTTGAAATATGGAGCTTCTAGATTCTGTCCAACGATGACAGTCCTTGTTTAGCTCCTTGCCTTGAGTTCTCCCCAGCACTTCTTCCTGGCTTCAATAAGACTTTTGCACATTCAAGAAGGAAGAAAACATTACCAGTAAGTTCTGCAAATAGTTAGAGAACTCTACAGTTATTTAAAACTTATGGGTCATACACTTTATACTTGACAGTAGACCAGTTCAGTAGCTTGCTTTCTGGGTTCATGTTCAACGTAAGTTTAATATACTGAAACAAAGCTGTTGCCATGCATTTCAGGTAGAGTTAGTTAGCAGCTTCTACGCTTAAGTTATCTAGCGGTTTATCTGAGAGCATTCTGGTTTTAGCTGTTTACATTCTTGCCAATATTTGACTGATCAGCTCCAGAATCTCCTCACTTCAGATTAAAAGTTTGAAATCTGGCAAGGAATACCATCAGGTGGCCAAAGCTGTGTCCTTTTCAGTCATTGTGAAAATCATTCCCGTTGAGTTGCAAGCTTATGAACAGTTCTGTTCATGTGTGATCAGAAGCAAGGTCCTGGCATCTGAAGTATCGAATGATTTTATCTGCTCAGAGCCTGTTTCAGCCTATGGCTTTAAGGCCTTAGAAAACTTTTTTTCCTGAATGTTTTTTCCTTCCTGGATATTTTCATGTCAGATATTGGAACTGAGGGCAAGAAGTTTCTTCTCCTCGGTGGGTTTTAGTCTTTGAGTGCTTTCAGTAGGTGTAAGCATTAGGGAACCACAAAAGGCATGGCCTGAGCGTCAAGCAGAGGTGGGCATTAAAAGGTATGGAATAGAATGCCTGGCCAGCCATTGCTAAGTGGTGGAGAGAGACACGTGAGGTGAACAGGGATGTTGTCTTCTGGCAGGGTACAACAACGTGATAGACTGGCAGGGCAGGGGGAGAGAGATGTAAATGGGTAAGCAGATAGAAAAGGCTGCAGCCAGACTACTGCAGAACATGGAGCAGGTGCTAAAAGTTGACTTCTAGACATTTCTACTTGCTGGCAAACCAAAAGGAGGTATGATGGCCCAAAATGAGCTTCTCTCTGCAAGGAGTTGTCTCTGGAAGAAGAAGACAACCCCCTGCTGCTACCATATAGTCCAAGTGACTTGAACCTGTAGATTTTCACTTAGATTCTGAATGCCAAAGATTGAGTTCAAGTTGTGCTTGTAACTCATCTGAGGGAAGAACAGCCCACAGTTAGTGCCTTGTGAGCATTCGTTATGTGTTGCCTGTTTGTCCAGGGACTTCCCTGTCACCTTCTGAACTTTGGGTAGACAAGAGGGAGGTCTGGCTTGTTGTCTGCGAGAATTGTCACACAAAATGGCAGCTTCGAGGATCTGAAAGGAAAACTTCATGGTTAAGGCAGTGAACATCACTGTGGGACTGGATTTTATCTCTTCAGACTGCTGATGATTTGTTCCTCATTTTGTCGTATTCTGGAACAGCTGAGATCAGATTTATACTGTTGCAGGAAAGTCGGTGGGTCCTTTGCTTATTACCCTGAGAACTCAGGTCCCAGACATCTCAAAATGGATGTCCCACATTAGTGGACACCTTTCCCTTCAGTTTCTGTCCTTAATATTTTTGTGTTGCTTTCTTATTTGTCCAATGTGGAAAATACTGCTTCCCTTCATAGTGTTGTTGTAGAGGTAGACCTCATGACTATAAAAACCTCCTTGATATTTTGATGAGTTCTGTATAAAAGTGACATGGAAATGATTTATACCAAGCAGGAAATTATATGGCATGGTAGACAAGAAGTGTAGCCGCACACCCAACAGCAAGACTTAACAGAAATATTGCATAGTTCTCTCTTCAACTGCTCAAGTAAAAAGTTTTGATCCGTATTTCCAACAGTCATCTGAAATCGAGTATATAACCAGACAAAATTTGCTGTTGGTTTTTTTTCCTTTTGGTTTTGCTCCAACATTAAATAGTCAGTGTGTTCCGTGCACATTTGTATATATTGCTGTTTGCTCAGGCTCACTGGAAGAAAAATTAGGTATGATCTCTGTAGAACACTATTAAAACTGCATCTAAAACAAGACCATGAAAACTTATTTTGTCTAGGAGTCAGTTGTAAAGGTTTTTCTGTTTAGCTATGATGGTATTATTAGTAAAATTTGGAGGTGCAAAACTTCCTTCTTGGGTTCAGTTCTGCAGTCAGCATGAGTTGGAAATGGACAATGACCTATTGTCTCTAGTACTGAATTTCCCCTTTCCCACTGATAGCTGAGGGTCTCATTTTGAAGGGAAGTGTTGGGTGAAATCCTGATTCCACTCAGGTCAATGGCAAAAAAACCCAAACCAAACAAAGAGTATGGAAGTCAGAGAGACTAGGGTCCCCTGAAAATCCCGTGCCTTCCTTTAATCAACCAGCTGGTTTTCTCATTGAAGATGCGAGAAGGGCTGTAATCTGCAAAATCACATTTTTTAATATTCCTTTGCCTTGGAAAGTGCAGATAAAAATGCAGCTTTATACTCCACCCTCCGTAATAGTATTAGACAAAAAACAGGCAGAAACGTGATCTTCTATATAACTAATAAGAATCTTTTTGCTGTCTCCATACATATTTTTCCCAGGGTGCTAGGATGGTAAATATTTTAGCAGAGGGAATTAACTCTACTTCTCTTCCTTTATGTTCTGTTATCAACGCGACTAGCCCACACCCTCACTTTGCCTCATTTTTGGCTCTGTTTCTAAACCCTAAAATTCCTGTTCCTGCACTGAAACACAATTAAATTGAGGCTTAATGTGGTGCCTGTTTTATGTAATCTTGCTTTCTGGCTTTTTTTATTCTTCCAAGTCTGAATCTCATGAATCAATGTGCATTCACGTTTCATCTGAAATTTTCTAACTCTCCTCAGTATGCCCTAAAGCTTCCCTTTTTTGGTTTCTGAAATAATAATAAAAAGCTTAACTCTTCAGATTAAGTTGTAACTGCTTTATACATTAGACAGACAATTTCAGTTTAACAAAGTAAAAATGGTGTGAGAGAGAAATTGCAGCTTGATTATTTTTTAAAATATTCAGATTAGAATGTCATCTTTTATGGGTTTTTTTATAACCACTTAGATTGATACAACTCTCTAAAGCTGCTCTGTTTTTCATCACACATTCTCATCTGTAAAGCCTTCATTTTTATTAATCTTTGTACAATCCGTACAACTTTGAGATTAATCATTTTAAAAGAGCCACTCTCCGAGTGTTAAGGATTTGCTGGGCTAATGGTAAATGCAAGCGCTTCTAAATACTCTACAACACATAGCGCTTGCTTAGCGTTTTATGTTGCATAAGTATCAGTCTTTGTTTCCCCGTTATCTAGAGTTACATTTTATGGCTATGTTTCCAGGTCTGTTTCTGGCTGCCTAGAACCAGAGAACAAAATACACTGGGTCCTTTTTTCACCAACCAACTCGAATTCTAAAAACTTATAGTCCAGTTCTGCCTTTGTGCTGTTCCCACTGAAGTTAAAGGGAGTTGTATATTTACAAGTAAAGGCAGAACTAGACTGTGAGGCCAAATCCCTGAACAAGGTCCTTGCTTGAACAAAAATTTCTGTTGGATCCTGGCAGGCCAGTTTGGCTGCATCTGGCCTTGCTTAGTTCCGACTTCGTTTAGGACTTATGGAGGGATCGGTCTAGTGTCTCTCCTAACTATAACTCTGGGCCTTACTGGGAATTTTTTTTTTTTTTTTCCCCTTCTTCAGCTAATTCAACTGTTCGCCCCCTGATTATCCTCCTGGCCTTAGCTGAATTTCTCCTGGGGGCTGCTCAGCCCTTGGAGCAGGGGAAGACACAGTGTAGGAGCTTTGGCCGTGCTTTCAGCCGTGCTCTGAGTGCACTTGCAGCAGGGCAGCGAGCGGCTCCGTTGGCAGTTCTCCAGGCTGCTGTGGTGTTGCCTGAGCAGCCCATCCTGCTGGGAGTGAACATGTGGGTCCTCGTCCCAGAAGCCTGTCTCTCCTGAAGTATCAGTGTTTACCTACCCTGGACTATCACTTCATCTGAACAGCGCAGTATAATCTCTAATGCGTCTACTTTTTAATTTATAATGCATATATTGTTAGTGGATCTGGGGTGTACAGTGTACACGTTGCAGTGCTTTAGTGGAGATCTAGGCTGTTATCTAGTCCTGAGAATCTAGCGGGACAATTTTTCATTGTTATTCTTATAGATTTGGTGGCCTCAGCGTATGAGGCATTGTTTCTTTGCCTAGTTAAACAGAGTGCCTGACGAGAAAAGATGCAGGTTAAGGAGTCTCTTATTCTCTTAAGATTTCCATTTACTTAATGCACTGCAGGTATAAATTCATCAGTTACCTGTATTGCTCATGTATGTGAGATTGCATCTGATCATTATCTCTTGTGTGCAGTAAAGCAAGTGTTTGCATTTCAGTAATGTACTTAGGAGATTTATATCGGTTCTTCTATCAGTGCTTTTAATTTAGTACATAAATTGCAGCAATATGAAACAAGCCAACTGTGCAAACTGTGGTATACATTTTGTGGCATACATCACGGATGCATTGAGTAAAGGGACTGGAAGAAAAAAAATGGTATTTCACAGTGAGGTTACTATCACTGCAGAGTGAATGTTGGAGTTCAAGAGAGCAGTGGTGTAGGGATGGTTTGTGAAAACTCCTCCTTCAGTGTTGAGTTTCTCCACTGACTGGAAAGAACATTCACCCGTTAATATCCATCTCCCTGAAGGTCAGATTATTCCGTAGCGCTTCATAGTGAATAAATAGTATTTTAACCAAGAAATCTCATGTGATCCATTTTGCTGTCATCATCCATATGACCATGCTGAGTACCAACGAATGTTGATGGAAATGTGCCCAGTGTAAAATGGGAGCTAGGGTTCC
This sequence comes from Fregata magnificens, assembly GCA_013389945.1. Taxonomy (NCBI): domain Eukaryota; kingdom Metazoa; phylum Chordata; class Aves; order Suliformes; family Fregatidae; genus Fregata; species Fregata magnificens. The sequence goes on from WAAD01005439.1 coordinate 49,991, forward strand.
TGGTCATTAAAGCATCTCTCCTAGGGAGCTGGTTAAGTAGATGGCTATTCATTACTTAGTATATTATGGGTCAAGAGGATCAGAAAACAGGTTTTAATCTTCAAGGCTTTGCAGTTGTGTGTACAGTTTTAGGGAAGTGTAACTAGAAATAATGGGAGGAAATATGGAAAAGGCTGAATGTTGAGGAAGGCTTCCCAACTGTGCAATAAAAATCGAGATGGAGATCATTTGGAGGATACCTCCCATTCATAGAGCCATTCCTTAGGGCACAGACAGCGTCTTTGTTCTGCTTCTTATTCCTGGGAGGAATTATTTCAGAACTGACTGGTTTTCACAAAAACGGTTATCACTGAAAGATGAAAACCATGTGAATTTGGAGGGAAAGTTGGGCTGTGTTTTATGGTATAAGCTTTTACTGCGTATTCCTGTTCCTCCTTCTAAAGTTTCTGTCCTGGGAATTCTTCTTATCTAACTTTGTGTCTCTTGTTTATTGTAATGTGTAAGGTTGCTAGCACAGGCGTGAATGAGAGGTTACACGGTTACTCAGGGTGACTAATGCTGAAGTTCATACTTATCCTTGATTTCCTGCTACATTACAGATCAGGAATAGCTTCTACTGTAGAACTTCCTCCTTATAAATGGTAATTCTCATTGCATTTCTGATTTAAAATGCACTGTTTAATTTGTGATTAACATGGGTATCGCTATGGACTTGCTGCCTTTCAACAGAGAGGAAAATTCGATGCTGGTGGGGAACCTGAATTAAGTAAATGGTCGTTTGTTACTTTTATTAGGGAACAAAAGGCCACGTATGGGCCCTGAGCAGAGGGGAGACCCTATTTAGTAGCCTTTGATTTGAATAGCCAGGTGGAGCCAGGATTTGAATCTAGTATTTTAAGCAGCAAAGTACTTGATCTAAAGGAGCACATCTGCCAGGTGGCAGCCTGCAAGCCACTATGGGGACAAATACTGAGGAATGCGACCCACACTCTGCAGTATCAGCTGTTCACAAATACTGCTCCCCTCCTGTTTAGTGAGGTTCACAAACCGTTTAGACATGTCCCGCATTCCAGTTCCACTGGCTGTTCTGCAAATCACTTAAGAGGTTTAAAACTTCCTTGTAATTCTACTCTGCACATGAACTTTGAGTGAAGAGAAAGGAAGGACCAGTGAAATGAGAGTCTGGGCCTCAGGGACCCCTTCAAATTGCTATTGCAAGCATTTGGCAAAGACTGGGATAACATCCTATGTATCCATCTTTGTCCCTAGCTGTGTGCCCTTGGGCTTTGTTCTGGGCTTTCTAATTTCTAGTGCAGTGTAAAACATGAACACTTACAGTTGCCAATGTGTATTAATACAAGTGGCAATGTACACACTAATGTAACGTACTCATTTAAAAATAAAAACTAAAATTTGTTTGCATAATGTTGACATTAAGAAGGTTGCAAACAGGAAACACAGCAATGTTCTTAACGTTCTGGACAGGAGAACATAGGATTTTGAAGAATAATTAGATAAAACATATATGGCTGTGACACCCCCAGAACACATCCAAGGTTACAAACTTTTAAAATTATTGTGATGATGCTGCATGAGGAATCCTGAAAATTTATACCTAGTAGGGGTAGGCTGGTTTTGGTTTTTTATTTTATTTTTATAAAGGGTTAATTTGTAGCGCATCCTGCAAGCTGATATGTGGGATAAATAGTTTGGACACTGATTTGTAATCTCTGTTTATGAGTACATGACTGCTATTCTTATAAATGTCATCACTTTCTTGGTAGTATCTGGTAATATCTGAGTCATGAAGTGCTGACAAAAATCCACTGCACTTAATGTGAAACTTGAGGCATTTTGCTCATTCCAAAAGATATTAGCAATAGCCAGCCCCGCATTTAACTGATAAATAACGTGTACATGTGCACATGACACAGTTATGCTGCTATGTGGATTTTTTCCTCTTACATAAAATGTTTGTGGAAATACATCAGAGTTCAAATAATGACTTTTTTTTTTTTTTAACTGGACTGTCTTAATGGATTCTAGTAGATGTATGTATGGAGTCAGTGCATTGTGCCAGCAGGAGCAGATCCATATGAAGGCAGAGCAGGCTTCCTTTGGTGAATTTCATTTGAACCTGGATACCCTGGCTATAAAAGTGAACTTTGCATATGTTATCATCAATTTAAGAAATGAAACCTCTCACATGGACCTGAGTACTGGAAAATGTTTCATTTCTCCATTATTCCCCTCTTTATTTACAGCCATACAGCAGGATACGAAAATGAGAACCACAGTGCTCCCATGTTATACAGCTGTGGGGCCCAATACAGAATACACACCCATGGAGTTTTTAGAGGCATACAAGTGAGTATAGTAAGGCATTCTTCATAGGGAAGTAAAACTGCTGCCTGTTTATAATGTTCATTTACTACTTCACTGGTATTTATAACTCCATCCTTGATTTGCGGTTTCCCTGTGTTATCAAGAAATGCTTTACATAAGTGTCTGGACTTCACTGAAGTCATTGAAGTATGATGTAAGATTTCTTTCTGACACAGTCATTTAAAGTTGTTTATTTCTTCTTCTAAAATATATCTGTGAGGCAATATTCCTTACCAGCTTCTCAGGATGGTCCAAAATATACGATCCAGTTTCCAACTTCTAGCTCCAGTCGCTTTGGCTCTGTGAAGCTTCTGTGGTTACAATGGACTACGTCTGATAACTATATATAAGAAAGTGTTAGGTGACATTTTGCCTTTACAGGTTTTTGAAACTTTACTAATTCAAACATATTTCCTTAAAACAAAATATAATAAGTGATTGTTTCCTAATGACTAAGTAATTAGTGAATATTTGGAAGGAACTTACCATTCATGGGAGTTAATTTCCTCCCTTTCTGAAACAGTCATATCGTCAATAAATACCACTGTAGAAGATGTACCTTCTTAAAACTGATGGCAAAGTCATTACATAATATTTGTCTCTTCTGTGTTGCTCTGCATTGTCAACATACATGAATGTTTTCAGATAGCATCTTTTCTCCTTTCCCCTTTCTGTATAGTTTAACAAGTCATTATTCAGTGGCAAGCTCTCAGAAATAGGCTTGTGAGCCAGCTTTTGTTGAGTGAATAAAAGTAAGCCGTTGACATTGTTTAAGGAAGTCGATTATCCCAGAAGGAGAAGATCATCTTTGATGGAATATCGTGACAGTGGCCAAAATGCATTAAGGCTGAACTATTCACCAGCTCCACCTAGACAGTCTTTCTTGTTTTGTTTTTTACCAATTTGTGTTAACCCAATACATTAATTTCCCTGTCCTTTAACTTCATATGAGTATTTAAAATAAAGAGGAGAATGCTACTCTGGCTCGTGCTCTCATCTCTTACACTGGTATAAGCCTACAAGTATTTTATATGTCAATGAGTGTTCTTCCAGGATTGTGTGATTATACATGAGGTCAGAATGTGGCCCGTTTAATCGTGCATATAAGTATTTGTGAGATAATTTAATAAGTAGAGTTCACTGTATTTCACCCTCAGATAATTTTAATAGTCTGCAAAGAACAGATTAAGGTATGCTAAGGTTGTACTTCATTAATGTAGAATAAAATAAAATTGCCTGTTTGCAGTATAATATATTTGAGTATCTCTTTTTCGTTGAGAAATGCCTCTGATTGTTTGTCTTTGAATGTGTTAAGTAAAAGCTTGAGAACATACACGTTGCATTAGCAAGTCTCTGTCATTGTAGGATGTCCGACGTGTGCCAGGAGTAGCTCCAACTATTGTCCGATCAGCAAGTGAGACAAATGAAAAACGTCCCTTCATGTGTGCGTACCCTGGCTGTAACAAGCGATACTTTAAGTTGTCCCATTTACAGATGCACAGCAGANGGTGCAAGAAATGATCTGCCAGGACAGGGGCAGCGACAATCTGTCAGATGAGTATGTATATGCTCTGTTATCTGGGCAGTCCCTCTTTTGGATGCAGAAGACTCTCTGAATCTAGTGAAGAAAAACACAGAGCACTGACAGCAAGTAGATCACCCCCCTCCTCTTACTGTTACGGGGCATCGTTCAGGGCTGTGAATCGTCTTCTTTCCCCCTACCCACCCCCCACCCGCCCCCAATCTGGGACCATCCAAATCTTAACTGTTGTTAACTATGAAGAAGTTTCTTCTGCAAGAGGAACCTAGACATTTAGCATCCTCTTGTCCTCCTGTATAAGCCTTTTCTGGCTGGGGGGGGAGGCGGGGATTGGCAAATGAGCTTCCTTGCTGTGGGATCTTTCCACGAAGAATTGAGCCTGAAGCCAGTCATTCGTAGGCTAAGGTCTGGATTCTCTCTGAGTTCAGGCAATATAAGTTACATCTCAAAATGTGGAAATCAAATGCCCTGCTGCACCTTGCCAAAGAGCAAACAGAATTATTTCCCCTGTTGGGAGGTTTATACTGTTGGAAATGTAAAATTATGATATACATTTAGATATGCTCCTTATGCATTTTTTTGATTGCCTATCATACTTTTATCTAGACAGTTCTTTCTGTGCTAATCTAGAAATTTGTGGATAAAATCTGTAAATATGGATGTTCAGTTAGCCTAGCAGGTTGTCTAACATTTCATAAAAAATAGTTGCAAAGTTTTCCTTTTGGAGACCATGTCATGACATTAGTTAACTGCGTAAAATACTTATAATGAGAAATGAACATTACAAAGCATTTTTAATTTCTGAATGGGCAAGTCACAAAATATTCAGACAGACATCTTCAGTGTTGCTCAGATTACACATTCAAGATAATTTAGATTGTAGCTGGAATTTAGTCTGTAGAGATGAAGGTCTACAGAAATGCTATTCTATTTTCTGTAAATAAATTGGAAACAAGAAAATTTGGAGATCTTTTGGGGTCCATTAACTGCAGGATTTTTCTCGAGTATGCCTAAACAGTTCTGAATTTTTCTCATAATCACTATTTCTTTCATTCCTAAATTGATTTACTCTGTATTTTAACAGTCATAATTTGTTCTGGTCCTGTATTTTATTCCATTTAGTTGCTTGGCTTTCACAGTATTATTTCTGGATGCATCACAAGGACTGCAGCTTACAGCTTTATTTTTTTTCTTAACTGGAGAAGATTTTCAGAATTATACCACATATAATTTAGGCATGTAGAGTCACAAAAGCCCCAAAAGACATAGGAGATAGGACTATGGCCGTCTAACATCCCTAGAGAGACCTCTCCCATTGTCTTTGAGGTCATACATGCCCCTCCTTTGGTTTATGCTACAGCGGAACAGGGTAGAGGAAAAACATTTTTTTCCCTTCAAACACCTCTTCAGTACAGGTGGCCCCAGATCTTTCTGCCACTATATTTTAATGTGTTGACAGCAAACCTTATTTATTTCTCAAACCTTTGCATGTTACTTTCCATAAGAGGCCAACTTGATTCTCAAAGCTTGCATTTGCTGGTACAAACATTGCCATTGATAAGACCATGTAAGCTTTTGAGGTTGGTTGCAGCTAAAGAGAGGAAGCAAGGGATAGTGCACTGCTGGTATGAGAATTGCTTGGGTAACTTGCCTGGCTGATGCATTCAGATTTAGGATCAGAAGGGAGTTCTTCCCTTTAGCGGGCTGGCAGGGTTTTGTCCTCAGCCTGTTGTATAGGTACTAGCCATTTCCTATGATTATTGTCTGGAAATTTTACTTACCAAATTCCCAGCTGCTGTAGAGGCTTAGAATATGATGCTCTTCATTTCTTGTCTCCTCCTAAGAGACCTTAGTCCTAGTTTTTGGGAGTGCTTGGTGAACTATACTGTATGGGAGCATCTGGAGTGGATAGTCTACGAACACTTCTGAGTTACCACATTTTCTTGGCTGCTTGGTGTGGTGGAGGGTCTGGACTTGGTGGCCATAATGGCATTTTTCAGTCCCATGCTCTTCAGGAGTCCTGGGCAGTTGATCAGACTGTTGCAATGCAAAGCCATTTCCAGTCTCCTTTGTAACTTCATGTCTTTGTCTGTCTAACCCTGATTTGTATCCCCTGCGTGTGGAAAAGCTGATTGTCAAAAGCAAAATTTGGAAACCAGTTTTCTCCAAGGGCAGATCAATCATCACTATGAAGAACGTGTGTATCTTGTTGGTAACCGTTATGGTAGCTGCAGTTCACACTTCTCTGCAACTTCTTTCTTTTCTCCACCTGCTTGTTTTTATGTGTTAGGGGATATCTTAAGGGGCCAGTATGACTCGAGCGAGGCTGTGGGTTTATGTTACTGTCTCTTAGGCTCTCTGATCATCTTTCGTTTGTAACCCAATGAACTCCAAAACCCCATTCTAGAGTTCTCTACTAGGTACCGAAATTAGGCTTGGTGGAATTAGCATATTAGACAGAAGTAGTTGACAAATATAACACCTAATACTCTTACTAAACAAAGGGACGTGTCTCTTCTGCTTCAATGTTTTGATGGGGAGGAATCCTGATGAGCCAGTTTAAAGTCAGGAGAGCTGTCAGATGTCAACTCAAGTGGAGGATAATTTGGTTGTGTTTGGTATACCTCTCTACAGCCAACATAAAATTTTACTAATCATCCTGTAAGGTGGTTCTGGATTCACTCATGGGTTTGAAGCTCTTCCACCTTTCTTAGTGCAGTGGTAGGTCAATTTTTTAAGTTATGAACACATTATTTGAAAACAAGCTGTAGAGAATATCTAATATTAAACTAGCAGATAGTATCTTTGCAGAATAATGTTGGCTCTTGATTATCTTTTTTCTTTCTATAATAGATACTTACAGAGGACTGGCTCATTCATCAGATCTTCCATTCTTCACTGGTTGCAGTATTGCAAAATCAAGCAGGGCCCTGAAACACAAAGTTGGAATCTGTAATCACTTACCAATGTTTCAACATAGCCTTAAGTTGAAAATATGTTGATATTTTGTACCCTCCAAGACTGCTTATCCATTGTTAACAATGCCTTTATTGAAACATGTACAACCAGAAAGGTTTTTTTCTTATTTTGGTGTATTTTGCTGCAGTAGATAGGCCTCTGAAAGGAAATGCAAAAATACGTATAACTTTTCAACAGTACAGCAAATAATGTGAGTTGTCATCCTGTGGCAGACTTCAGGGACTTCTTTGCAGGAACAAATTGATGTCTAGGCCTCCATAAATTTCCTTTATGGTGGAAACATCAGCATTCTTGCCAGAGACCCTTTGGGTTCAGTGCCACACATTGGAAAAACTGGATTTATCCTAATGGAAAGCTGAGCATCTTTGCAGAGAAAATATCCTCTGCCTGTTTGCCAGGGATTTTCTTCAGCCTAAATATGCTCAACTGCAGGTATGAGCTTCTACAGTGCAGTATGAGGATCTGTAAATCAGGAAGGTTGTCCTTTATGGGTAGGGGACTCAGGACTCACTGGTGAATTTCTGAGGCTCTGGGGGGTGTAAGTAATGCAGTCTAATAATGATTTTAATGCTAATAATCTAACAATGATTTCTTTGCTTTGACAAAAGCGAATATCCTTTTACTATGGCATGGGCCACCGTGCTGATAAACGCTTTACAGTCAGTAGTGCCGTTCATCATTACAACACCTTTGAAAGACAAAGCTATGTCCTCTATATACAGAGACGATAAATTGATAAATGGGTGTAATTGTGCCTGAGCTGGGAACTGCACAGGCTCTTCTCTTAAGACTCTGGTGTGGTAACTTCTAGGATAGCGCTCTTTTATTAATGTTACTTTGAAATACTGACCTTCATACTTAAGCCATGGAATACCATTCTGCAGAATACTGTGGAAGCTGAAAGCTCACGTGGGTTCAAGAAACAACTGGACAAATTAATGGAAAGAAACTCCATTAACGAGTGTTAAATAGAAAGCCAGCTTTGGCTTAGAAAGTTGCTAACTCATGAACTGCTGGATGCTAGGAGAGTGTCCAGGGAAAGTACTGCTGCATTCTTGCTATCTTCTGCTCTCCTGCAGGCATCTTTGGTGAGCCATGATGGGAGACTGCTGGGCTGGATGGACCTTTGGCCTCACCCAGCATGGACTGCTTTTAGGCTTTCATTTCTATGGCATAAAATAAGAATACTTATGTATTTAAAATACAAGATTAGTTTCAAAACAGTAATGACATCTCACACCTCAACTACAGTGTGAAGATGACAGAAAATGTTACCTATAAAGGCTCCCTACTAAATAAGCATGAGTTTTATCTAAGTTTGCTGAAGCAAATTTTGTTGAATAGAAAAATGTTATATTAGCGAGGTAAAGTTGTGATTATGGGGTTGTGCTTGTTTGATTAAGTGGGTATACAAGAAAGGGGGTTTAAATTGGTGAAGGGAGTATAGACAAGCCTTCAGATTCTCATTCAGACTTGCAGTCCCTGGTTTCAAAATCAGCCTCCTCTCCTCACGTTTTCTTGTTAGCGGCAGGCTTTTGCTCTTGCAGCACTCCTTACTTAAATGCAAGAATTATGAATATTTTGTGCAACTGCTACAGCAGTAGGAATTTCTGTTTTCCCATGTGCCTGGACAAATGAATTTGCTCCAGAGAAAATGTGCATGCTTCCTCTAGTTTAAGTTAACTATTTTTGAGGAAATAAGTTTATTTTATTAGAAGCATTTATTGTGATACGTGCAAAGGCTGATTCATACTTGTTCTGCGATTGTTGAGCTTTATTTTTTCTAAATATTTTCCTAAATATTAAAGAACTGCTATTCCCTCTAGCCTCTCTCCTCTTGACTATTTCATTATGCGCTAAGTTTAGCCTTTCTTTTGTGTGCCCTCTTTCAGTAATGAAATGTAAATAATCATGGAAGCCTCTGAGTCGCAGGTGGAAGGACTGGTGAAGCTTCATCTTCATCTCCTGTTTTGTTTTGAAATTGTATGTGGTCACATAGGAAGGTGACAGCATTATGCAATATTTTTCGTAACATTAAGAGACTTCAGCCTTTTACTGGGGAGGCTTTAATAGGCCTGGGGAAACTAGACACGGCTCTAACCCCTCTCGGTGTAGTGATCTAATGAGGTACTAAGAGACTTTTTCTAATCTTGGCCATTTCTGTCGTCCTGCTCTGATGAAACTTGTGGGAGTTAACAGGTATGTGACAGTTGGCTTTGGCAGGCATTTTGCTTGGCATTAGCTGACATGGAAGATGTAAAATGAAAGGGAAATTAGGATTTCTGTCCAAATATTGTGTCTCTTTTTGTTTGTTTGCTTTTTGTTTTCTACGCAGTGTCATCACATCTCTGTGTAAGCATCTTGGATTGATTCCTTTAATATATGCATTGGTTAAATTTGTCCTTAGTTTAATCAAGATTATATTTCAAAGTATTTAAAGAAATACTTTCACATGCATGCCATCAGACCCGCTATACTGTTTTATTCAAATACCTCCTTAACCATCTTCTGCGTTTCTATTGCAATTAGCAGACAATCATCCTGTCACTGCATTCTGCTCTGCTGACATTCCCCCTCTTAAATCTGCCAAAGGGCTGAATTCCTTGGAAGTAAGTGGTTTCTGAAAAGCAGGCACCCCCCAGGGAGTCCTTGCGGTCAAAGTGTATGGAACTATTTCAAACACCTGTGGCAACTTTAATCCCTTATGCTAATAAATTAAGCACAGCAGACATGGAAATTGTCCACACCTAGGTTTGAGAATCAGTAAACTCCTTTGGGTGACTGTCACAGGAAGTTAGCTTGTTCTTGCAGATTTAGTTGCTTTTGTGAAATTTAGATCTTAGCCACACCGGTATGAATTTGGAATGCTCTTCTTAATATGCTACTTATACGGTGTTACCTAGATCAGAATGCTTCTGCTTTAAACTAAAATAGTTTGCACTGTTATCTCAGAATACCAGTACAACCAGAATACATTTCCTCATCGTAATAAAACCAGAAATGCCAACGCTTGCAATGAAGATTTATGAAAGTGATATGTGTTTAAAAATATACCCAGAGAAATTAAACCCACTGCCCACTTCAGCTGATGTTTTTCTTTAGGTCCTTCCTACTGGACCTTTGTTTTACATTTCAGCTTTCCACCGTAGACAAAGCAGGTCCCAGCCGGTCTCGTGTGTACCTTCCAGATAAAGCCCAGGATTCTCCCAGCTTTGCAGTGAGAGATGTTTCATTACTTCTTGTGCTGAGGCCTCTGCGCAGGGCTGTGGCACTGTAAACAGACTTTGCGTAGGTATAAATGTAATTATATCTGAGGCTCTTGCAGGATTCCAGTGTTGTGCAAAGGGGCCTTAGACTAGATGTGAATCAGATCTGAAAGATCATACAGCTCCTCCTGTAACAGCATAACGATTAGGGGTTTTTGTGCTGGCCAAATTTCACCAACTCTGTGGTATGCTACATGCCAGCAGTGTTTCCCTCTTTCCTCAAGCTCCTTGATTGCTGCATTTCTTTTTGCATGTTTATGTGGTTGCTGAAGTCCTTTGCATTGAAAACCGTGTTCATTTGAGAAGCTAGCTTGTAGGGATTTAATTTTTTTAAAAGTCAGAATCTCACTTTTCGTCCCAGAGAAGACCCATCCTGAGGACCTCTGCTGAAGTGTATGAGAGGTGGAGGGAGAGTTTATATTTACATGAGGCTTTGCAGTAATTTGTAGGCTTGCCTGCGAGGGGTGTGCAGCTACATGAGAAATTCTGTTTAATGGTGCTTTATGGAAGAAACATCATTTGGGTTTTGGGGAAGAATGTATTTTTCTGTGGCTGAATTTTGCTCTTCATTTTCTTTTAACCCATTTAGTATGGTTAAAATTACCACCTACATGGATGTCATTGGTTTCATTTTTGCTTCAAGTCCAATTTAGAGCAAACTGCAAGTTGTTCCCTTGTACAAATTATATATTACTGAAACAGGTGGAAAGGGCTTAATATGGGTTTTTTTTCTGAGAAATATAAACCAAGGGGTTTCTGTTCTTTTCCAGCAGAAAACAATTAAAAAAAATTCATGCAACCTGAATTTTTTTCTAGCTTTAACCTAATGGGCTATTTTTTTAGAATGAGCAGATTCAATATCGGTGTCAATGCAGTAAAATTATGCCAGCCTTTTCCCACTGATTCCAACACAGTTGTATGGTTTTATAGCAAATGAGTCCTGGTGTACCACTAGACTGCTTTAGACGGGAGGGAAGTCTTTTAATGTAACAAGTTTCATCTTCTGATTCTGGTTGACGTGTTCCCTCATTTAGCCACATTTTCTCATGAACCGTTTGTCCTTTACAGGTGAAAAACCTTATCAGTGTGATTTTAAGGACTGTGAACGGAGATTTTCTCGTTCAGACCAACTCAAACGGCACCAAAGACGACACACAGGTTTGTGACAATGCATCTCTGCTCATCAGAGTTCATCTTTATATGTGAATTATGATCCAAAAAGCATACTTCTAAACTTCTCTTTTTCTGATGTTGTGTCTGCTCATACACGATACCCGTAGTGCCAAATTCTTGAAGTTAGCTTTAGGAGAGGACTGTATGTGGGGTTTTTTATTGGCACTTCAGCACTAGTGTGGTTGTATAGGTGACACTTTTATCCTGCCGCCATCTTTTTGAAGCAGCTTTCTTAATGAAACTGTTTGCTCTATACTGCATCCCCAATATAGGGAATATATTATTTTTAAAACCCAAACACTTCTGCAAGAAAAAGTTGCCAATGGGTAACCTGATAAATGCTACTGTTGGTTTTCCAGTGTCCATGTGGCAATGCTAATAGGTGAATGCTGCATGTGCATAACCTGAGAGGCTGGTGGAATTACTGTGCATTTATATGTGGAAAGCAGAAGTGGAGAAGGAAAAGCCACACCAGTTATTATGCTTAAGATCATAATTCAGCAAACCACTTAGGCTTAGATTTGAGCCTTTTTTGAATTCTGCCAACTAAAGAAGGATTCTAGGAGCAGCAAGGAGAGAAACGTCAAAGATCTGGCTGGTTGGATTGCAGAAATAGCCTGGAAAGTGTATAGCAGTTCACATAGAGCGGAGAGGGCAGCAGCAGTCATGAATGGGTCTGGGTCCTAGTTAGACTCGTGTATCTTTCTCAGTGAACCATTTATTGGGTGAAATGTTCCAAGACAGCCAAAACTACTTGTGAGTTCAGTCCAAATTCAGCAAGTTGGTTTTTGCGCATACACCATTCTCTGGAAATGTCAAGACAGCCCATTTCAGCATTTTAGGAGTTCTTGGAGGTCTAGATTAGGTTGACAGGGGAGACAGCTGCCCTTCTCAAATTCACAGAAGAGGAGATGGTGATGACTCCAGCCTCCTAGCTGGGAGTGGAACCATGAGGGCACTCTGCATGGAGCATGAGAAAGGGCTTCAGAGTACTCCTCTGACTGAGTCACAGCAAGAAATTGCATTTGGATCTCCTATATCTCAGGGAATGGCCTGACAATTGGTTTACTCACTGTTCTGTGGTGGATTTCTGCCTACTACTTTTCTTGCTAAAGACATTCTATCCTACTTAAACGCTGTTATTGAGAGATGTAGGAAGTGTCACTGAAAGCTGGTGGTAAAAGTATTGGGATGATACATTTTTAGCAACTGCATGCTAGAAAAATCTGTGTTAAGCAGTCCCCAAGACTTATGTGTAGTGTGTAAAGTAAGTAGTGGAAGTGTAAAGGAAGTTAAGCCTATTGGGAGTGTATGAAAATATACCTCTGCACCTTTATTCTTCTTATGTCATATTTGCTCAGACATGATACCAATAGTGCCAAGCAACAGGATCAGAATTAACAACGTTTGCAGATCCTCCTTAGTCCAACAGTGTACGTGGGTGTTTGCTTATGATGGTGCTGTTTGGATGCTTCAGACCCAGACATCGGAAGAGGAGGTTACAAAGGGATGGTAGCCTGATTAATGACTTTCTGTAATGTGTAGGCATGAAGCTGGGAGGAGCAGTTACAGTAACTAGTACAAAAAAAATCCAGGCTTTTGAAAATTCAGAAATAGCTGATTTCATTCACCCTTCCGAAAGGTGTTGGGATAGAAGAATAGATTTTTTTTTTTGTCTCTTCAGGTGTGAAGCCCTTCCAGTGTAAAACCTGTCAGAGAAAGTTTTCCAGATCTGATCATCTGAAGACTCATACCAGGACTCATACAGGTAAAACAAGTGCGTAAACTTTTCTTCACATTTATATTTCATTATTTTTTAAGTTTAAGTCAATGTTGTTGTAAATTACATGATTAGAAAGTCTCTTAACCAGGGGTTAAATACTCAAAACAACAATGAATTTCAGAGTATGCTGATTTTTCAGTGTGACTACGTTCCCCAAGTGTCATAGTCACTTTTCACAAGGGATTTAAGTGATTTTGGAAACTACGCTTTCTTCCTTCATGTTTAAAGAAATTTCAGCTTGGCAAAATATGTTTTGTCAGCTATTGTGAAATGAGCATCGTGGTCTCAGCCCACAAATGTCAAGTTGATCTACTGCCTTTACCGAAAAAACCCTACAAGATAGAAGTTTTAATTCTAGCTTCAGCCGAACGTCTGTAATCTAAAGTATTCATGCCTACTCATGCTCCTCCTAAGTGTCAGCTGAGCCTAATGCAGGATAGCACGGCAAAGCTCTTGCTGTTGCTGCTTGTACTGTAATCTCTCCAGAAGATAAAAGGAGAGCCTTTTGCAAACTCACACTGACAGCCACTAAAGTAAAAGCTTACTCAAATATTCAAGGACCTTTTTGTAGAAACCACAGTATTTCGTATAAATACAGGGAAAAAAATAGGAGGCCATTTTAGTCTACTCTGCCCTCACATAAATGTAAACACCATTAAGGAGCAACTGCAGCAACCTCTATATTTTAGTTTTAAGTTTTAGAATTATTCCTATGAACTGGCATTTTCTATTCCTTTCCACTAGGTATGCAGTATTTTTACCAAATAATTGTTTACTGAGCACTTTGACATGTTATTAGGTGTCACAGTGTTTTCTATGCTGGCGTTAACCTTTTAAATCCAGTCTCTGTACAGATGGACAAGGAGCCTGAAAATCTTTTTCTCCCTGCTAAGGATTCTTTTTTCTCTTCTGGACCATAAAAACACATATTTAAGACTTTCAAAAATAAAAGAGAAATTTTAAGAAAGGAAATGATTCATCTGAGAACAATGGCATTATCTGTGGCACTGGCCAAATAAATGCTTCAAGTAATGGCCATATCTGCACTTGCAATCTGCAAATGGTAAAGGGCATGGCTGTGTTCCTGGGTTCTCCCCAGAGTCTCATGCTGAGCTGCAGAGCCTGGGTCTGCGTGCATTTGCATGAAGAAAGATATTTTCTTGATCAGCAAGAGGTAACATTCTGGTAGAGACAAAATGGCAAGCGGTTGTCACATGCTAACAAGTCAGGATAAACCACATTCCCCATCACATTTCATTGCTAACTGATCTGCTAATTCAAGACTTTCATGACTCCAGTAATTTTTTTTATCCCAGATTAGCTAAATCAGTGAAGTGCTCTGTTTTTTCTAGTGAAACTCATCTCCCTGTTCTAGTTCTTCCTTGCTCCATGTGATCCAAGCCCACACTGCATTCACTGCTGAAAGCAGCCTCACTTGAGCACTGATAACCTCATAGCACAGACCTTTGCGTGGCCTTGCTGCCTGCCACTGCCTCAGGTTCTGTGCGTGCTCTGCAGCCCAGCTGCGTGCTGCTGCGACGATGCTCCCACCGGTGGTTTTGGATGTGTCATGCTCCTTTGATTGTCAAATATACGTATCCTGAGGGGAATGAGCAGGAGTGGTCGGTGGGGATTTTTCCTCTCCATCTCGCCCCCTAGCTTCATTCCTCTTTCTTTCTTGCACCCGGTAAATTTTGCAACAAAACACCTAGCGCAAGCTGACTTGCTCCATGTGAAATCTTGATGAAGCAAAGCACAGGTGACTTCCACCTAATTCCATCCTAATTTTAAATCAACTGCCAAACTATTTGTAAAGCTACAAATTCAGGGGTTTTTGTCTCCACAAGCAATTTTACTGTGACAGCAACCTTTGCTGTAGAAAGCAAAAAAATGAATCAAAGGAAAACTCCATACATCTATATACATTTTTAGCAATGGAAATGTGATTTCTGGTATCTGTACAGTGAAGCTGTACAAAGTAATTTGTGCCCAGCACAGAACTTATAGAGATTGCTGCCCCCTGTTGCAAGAGGACAACCAGAATTGCTTGTGAAACAGCAAAACTGTGCTGCTTTTGCTGTGGTAGTTCAATGAAAAACTGGCCAGTAATAGATAACTCGCATCAGTTCACAGGATGGGTTTGTTAATGCTGTTGTGTTGAAAGAAGACCACTTTATACAATCTGTGATTTTTATCAGTAGCTCTGACCAGATCAATTTTGTCCCATACTGTTTTATGCACTCATGTGAGATAGTTGATGCTTTTGCCAACATGTATGTTAAGTGGATAAAGTAGATTTTAAACACCGTGCCCCCCCTTAAATATATTGCACAGGATTTTGCAAACAGAAATACACATTTATGCCAATCCCAGATCCCCTTTTGCCTGAATTTGGATGTTTGTGAAATGCACAAAGTGTGAGGCAAAGAAGAGGAGAAGATGTCTGGGTGAGCTCATACCACCCCAGTGTGTCTTGAGTTGGAGAGTACGAGGTGTGTAGACAGCACTGAAGAGCCCAGCCCCAGAGCTGAACCTACTTTAAAATATTGCATCTATTTTGGGGGAAAAAAAAGAAAATGCCATTCTAAAAGAAACATGAGTCACCGGGCACTGCTCTGAGCTAATGAAAGCATTCCATCAGCATTCCTGCGGCATCAGAAACACGGCCTGAAATTCCACTTAACATTGTAGAAAATTGAGAGACCAGATTAAACTGTAAAAAGGTGATGGCATTTCTTGTTAAAATTGAATGTGCTTTGCTTGGGGTCATTTTTAGTGAATATTATGCTCATGGGCATGTTAGAAAAATACAGAATATTTTGAGCCTTTAACATCTGCTGTAGATGTGAATCTACTTTATTTAGACAGTAGTGGGAAACTTTCAGTCTCGCTCAGCAGACTTCATGCTGAACTCTGTTGCTTCTACCGTATTCACTTACACTCACCAGTTTCAAAGAACTTCAGCCAAAACTCATTGAACTAGCTGGAAAAACTCTCCTTGACTTGAGGTCGAACTCTAAATTGTCACTGACAATTTTCACAGTGACTAACAGTATGTCTGCACCACAGTCCAAGGTGTGACTGAAGCTTGTGCGAATGCCAGAGTGACATTTAAACTAGTTCGTTCAAGAGCTGAGAGTAGCATAGACATGGCAACACGGTGTTCAGTAAGGGCCTGTCTTCAGGAATGAACCGCTGCAAAATGTTCTACGTCATCTGAAAAGGCTGTTGTTAAAGATCAGCTGAGGGAGATGTAAGAAAGCACTGAGCGCTGATGTGAGCGGGAATTGAGGGCACTCCCACACCCTCTCAGGACAGCCCGGGATGCCTTTCCTCCTGACAGGGGCTCTGCCTAGCTCCTCGCAACCCTGCAGAAAGAAAACAACTAGCAGTGTCTCAGGCACGCTGTATACCCAGTTAATAACAGGGTGTTTTGTTAACAGGTGAAAAGCCTTTCAGTTGCCGGTGGCCCAGCTGTCAAAAAAAATTTGCCAGGTCTGATGAATTAGTTCGTCATCACAACATGCACCAGAGGAACATGACTAAACTGCAGTTGGCCCTTTAGACAGTTCAAACAAGTGAATAAACCAGATGGGACATTATGAGCTACTGCAAACTTTATCAGCCATCTTCGATCACCTCTGTCAGAAAACTGCAGCTGTCTTCGCATCCCATTTGACACAAGTTAACTAAACCGTAGGATTCTGCTCAGCCTTATCTTCCATTTGGACTTACACAAGTTCCTATTCAATAAGTTCAAGAGATTTTTATTTGTAATTTTGTTAAAGAGTAAGCAAGATTGTCACACTTTCAAGATTACTATAAACTGTGCTTACCTCCACGTCTGTCTCCAGTTTTCTGGTTTTATTTTCACTAAAACTTTTCTAGGTGTGCATTGTTGTACCTTTTTAAGTCCTGCAGTGGGTAGCGTGATTCCTCCCTGTTGAAGGTAAGCTTTACGCTTACTGCATCTGTGCGTATGCTGAGGTTTCCAAATGCTAGTACAGCTATCCTCACAAAATGAGATGGAACAATCACCTGAGATACTTTTGGTAAACTTTGTACTCGTACTACCAAAGGGCAACCTTTTAAAGTTGGAAGCTCTGCTTTTGAATTTCACAAATCAACCCTTTTTTTAAAGGATGTATTTCTAGAGCAGCTAAGGCTAGATGAACCAGATCCTCTCTGGACAGAAAATAAGAATCTTACTATTAAGTTAACTTGTTTTTTAAATAATCACGTAATTGAGCCCCTCAAACTGTTTTGTTTGTCAAATAACTCTCTCCCTTTCTCTCTCTCTTTTTAATGTATTGGTTTAAATTTATTCTATCATGAGATGCATAGATCTCCTTTACACAAAACTAATTCCAATCATTGTAGACATTTGGGATTTGTTTACAATGTAAAGCCACACTGGTTATGTGGCTAGCAAGCTGTATAAACTTAGAACTGAACTTTTAATGGGGCTGGTCCGGGATCTCCATTAACAGATTACTCTTAAGATAAGTAACTTAAAAAGACTCTTTGTCAAGTATATGTGAAAAAGACATTATTAGTGTAAGGAAATATATTGTTTCAGGGTTTTGGGAGGAGGGGTTTATTATTTACTTTTAATTGCTCGAAATTGTGTGTATATATATATCTGATAATGTATTGCTCTTAGACATCTAAAATTAGAAAGTGTATAAATATTAGATGCATCACTGTTCTGATGTTGTTGCTGTTACAAACTATTGATAACACTAAGAATGTAACCTGCATTTTTCACTGAGCTTTCAATTAAAGCCCATTCAAAGAGAAACAAATGAGAGTCCAACAGATGTCTTGTTTCATGTCTGGTATTAAATTTCAAATGCGCTGTCCAATAGTATCCTTTTTTTTTTTTTTTTTTTTTTTTTTTTGTATATAAAGGTACCACCAGCACTGATGACCACTAGTTAACCTGTCCAGGTCTTGACCACAATTTATCCATCTCACTTGGGAATCATACTGGCAGCAGAAAACAGTGTCAAGTTCATATTGTGCTATAAAACAGTTGCTTCAATCGTTTATCTTCTTACCAAACTATTCCTTTTCTTTCGACCTGTAAGATTTGTATGAGAACTTTATAGAACAGTAAAACCCAGTTTATAAATAGCAGTACCGGCCTTCTGTAGAACTGCGCTGAAACCATAAGCACAGATAACTTCTTAGATTAGGATGTCATAGACTGACTTCTAAGTAAAAGTTAACTTAGAGCTGGGGTGGCTTAAATCAGTTCAGCAGGTTGAAAAAGACAGTCTTTCTTAGATGATGAAGTGTGAAAATGAAGATAAAAAAATATTACTGTTTCTTTGTCATACTGCCTACTTTTCCTTGGAAGTAAGTACAGCCTGCCTCAGCGCCCTTTGACCTTGCAAAATATTTGTATCTCTTTAGCAAAAATCTTTAATGTATCTTGCCAAGCTTTTTTCTCTAATGTACACAATGGAGTTCTATGATGGGTTGAGCTTTCTCTCTTAAAGTGCAGCTGCATCGTCAAGAAAACTCAACAGTTAATTCTTCAAGTCCTCTTTTTCGCATGGGTATTGCATCACTGTTAATTACTGTTGGGGTACTGTGACTCATTTGTATCAGTCAACTTTATCTTTTGCTGCCAAAAGACAGCATCTCTCTGGAGAAACTCATAACAAGTGTGGCAAACATCAAATATTTGGAGCGAATGGTGTACATAAAACTGCACAGAATTAAAAAATAAACCAACTCCTCCTGCTTTCTTGAGAGAAAAGTTCAGTCGCAATAACAACATCCTCTGATTTACCCAGCAGTCTTCTGCAACTACAAAACAATCTGTTTTTCAGTCTGCACCCAAAATACAGAGCTGCCACGAGTGTTTATACTAAAAGCCAAAAAAAGAAAAATCAGCCTCCAGTTGTGCCTGCGTTAGTCAAACATAAATAAAACTATCTTTTGAGAAATACAACCAAAACTCCACTGCAGCACAGGCCAGACTTCCAGTGACCTGTAAATAACTACAGCCATGGTTTTGCTGCTTAGTGAATTGCATGCCAAATAATAATGGTAGATGGCTACAAAAAATGAAGCGTGTGTTGATGAGTGACAGAGCATGTCCTTTTGTTTTTGCTGTCGCCACTTTTTCAGTGAAAGTACTTATTGCTACTCTGTTGTTTGATGATCATTATGTTCCCCAGCCCACCAAGTACAGTGAAGACAATGGTAAATGTTCACACGATTTTAAAAAGTTTTTACTCCTAGTTATTTTACGGTCTTTGTCATGAGAGATTTTATGTCTCTCCCTTTCATTTCCGTGTTTTCAAGATTCTATCAGCAAGGTAAGCCACCTTTATTGAAGTGCTTTACTACATGAATTTCTCAGAAGCAGCCCCCAGATGCTGCTTCTTGCAGCATGCAATTCCTCATTTTGCGGCAAGCAGAAACTGCACAGCAGGCCGAGTTTCTGTGAGCTTGACCTCCATATGAAAGATGAGGGGGCTGCACTCTATTATATCTTACAAGTATCCTTAGCTCTCTGGAAAATTTTCAATCCCACGATTAATCGAGCAAATCTTTTATGCCTCTGCCCTCTGTTCTTAAACTGAAAATAGTGACCGAAGTTATTTTGGCTGATGGTTAATGTCTTACTGTGATTGGCATACTATTCCTGTCCCGTAGCTTCCATAGCCTCCCAGAATGGAGAATGTCAATTATATAGGTAATACTTCTACTTTTTCTTGTCACTTCATCATATACAAGATGTGTTGGGTAGGAAAGGGAACATGATCTCTTCTCTCTCTGATGGTGTGAGCTGAGGTTCAAGGCTTCACTTGCACCATTTTTCTTCGAGGTAGGTGAATCCAGCAAAATGGCCCTTCTACTTTAGGAAAACATGAGACCCTAAATTGTAACTACGTGATCATACTTTTGGTGCACGTCATATTCTTTAAGGGTACGGACTGTACTGACCGAACAGGAGGTACAAAGACATTACCTTGCTGCAATTAGGCAACCAACCTGAAGGCAGTCCTTCCTTCAGACAGGTGCTGATCCCTGTAAGGGAAGGGGGAAGTAGCTCTTTGCTTCTCTTTCCATGGTGGGTTAAGTGAGTTGTTCATTTTAGAAGCCACACCAGCCAGGCCTGTTTCAGGATGTCGGTAGGATTCATTTCACTGCTCCACCAACCAACCCTACAGCAACTGGGAACAGTTCCTGAAGATGCAGGTAGGTGCCTTAAACCAGTGTTTCTTCCTCCTTCCCTTTCCCCAGACAGGCACCGAGAAAACCCTATCATGTGCAGTCTTCTCCCATCATCAATGTGACCTGACGGCAAATCCAATATGGTAAGCAAGCTGCTCCCAGCACCTTGTCCAAAAGTGCGACAAGGCTCTGGAGTGGATCGAGGGGCTCTGCGGAGATGCCTGCAGCCCCACACCTCAGAGCTGCCTGGGCCTAGCGTGAGGTGGGTACACAAAGGCAGCCAGCAGGCAGAGATATGCTGCCAGAGGACGTGCAAAAGTTCTACGGCTCGGTCCAGCTCCAGCCCTGTTTGTACCTTCTGTCTGGGGCAAGTGCAGGCAGGGAGAATCACTCAGCTTTTCAGTTGGGGAACTCTTCCTTGCTTGGGGAAAATCCTCCTCCCCCCTCCCTCCCCTCTAATTAACAAAAAAGTAATTAAGGGCAGTGTATGCAGTTCAGAATGGCACTAATGGACAAGAAAGCCCAGCTGCAATATTTGGGAAGATCCAATAAAAGATTCATTAGGATTCTTTCAGTTATTGGAAGTCCTGATGACACAAAGGAGCCTAATGAAACAGAAGACCTGGTCACAAGAGTGATGAGTTAAAAAAAGCCCAAACCCAAGTCCCAACCCCACTGACACCATTCTAAAAATTAGACAATTAAGAGTCGAACCAGGAATGTAGCCAGAACTATTCCACCTCAAATAATAAACACAAGGATAAGTTGCCAAGTGAGGTCAAAGAAGCAAATGGTAAAGTGAGTTTAAGAGACAGCTAGACACTTTTATGGGGAGAGAGGGGATTGAAGGATACAGTGACAAAACCGGGGGTAGAGCTGAGATAAACCCAGAGGACAGGCACGGTGGGCCAACAGCCTCAGAGGGTGCTCTGAGCCCCAGTTGCTCAGTAGAGGAGCAGAGCGGCTCTTGGCGCTCGGGGCAGACTTACCAGGGCTGTCAGCAGCATCCTGTGAGGGATGAAGGGGAACTGCCAGAACAGTTTGAAAGGAAGATGAGCCTGGCAGACAGAAATGGGGGTGCTCTCAGATGCACTGGTTGTAAGCACTTCCCTTGGTTTCACTAGTGAGATGCTCTGGCAGACTTGCTAAAAAGCAGGTTTTTGAGGAACTTCTATCCAAGCAGCTTGTCTCCTTGCAAGTTACCAATGCAAAGCACAGGAAGAGGCACCAAAAGAAAAACAGAAAGAAAAAACTTTTTTCTTTTTCATTTTTCATGAAAGACTACTTGTAATATAGGAAAGAACAGGGTTGGCTGGAATATGATTTGAATGAGGCAAAGACAAAATATACAAAGGTTATGTTTTTCTCTGCCTGTACGAAGCCTTGCATACCTTCATGTTGTCAGCACAGCCTGCATCGATTCCCATTAAAAAAGCTGGCAGAAATTCTGTGGCTTCAAATAGCAGCATGATGAAGCCTAGTTTTGCGTGCTCGTTTGGCCATCTCTGCGCTGACGAGCAGATGTGGTTCCACCAGCACGGCAAGGTTCTTAAACGATGGTGGTGAGTGAGGAAACCAAGACCAGCGTGGCCGCTGGAAGTAAGCCAGAGCATCAAATAAAGAAAGTGCAGTTTTCTATATAGATTGCAATCCAAATACAAATGCCAGCTTCTGCTGTTAAAAAAGTTACCTTTGAGACACCACAGAGATCTGAGCAGTGAGGGTGATCTGAAAGATGATATTCTCCTAGAAGACCCACGTAACATGGACAGATCTTGTGCTAGGTGCTGTAGGAACAGAGTAGCAGGAAGACTCTGCCCTGGAGAGGTTGCAAGCCAGAGATAAGGCTTTAAAAGGCAAGTGTTTAAAGTCACTGAAAATCTTGAATGAGAAAGTATAGTCCCAGGCAGGGCTTTTCTATTCCTGATGACCAAATGCTTATCCCATAGGTATAAATATAATTTAATAGCATCACTGTTTTTTATGTGAAACAGGCTAGTTATGTTCTGATGAACTCTTGCAGAGCCAAAATCTTAATCTGCAAAAATAGGCTGAGCAGTAATGGAAAGACCTGGCTGATCATCCTGGCTTGAATGACTAGATAAATCTAATATAAAACTAGTTGCCCTTCCCCAGCATCAAAAAAGCCCTTTTGGTGCAAGGGGATTATAAAAACACACAGGGCACTGAGACACTTTCGTATGGAGGTGCAGGAGAGAAATACGCCTGTATTTGTTCTCAGGCTGTTTCTTTTTATGGCTCATTCTCATCTGAGTCATGCCCCAGAACTCCCATTCATTTGAATGAAATGTTGAAAAACATAATTACAAAAAAAAAAGTAACCTCACTGCCTGGAAAAAATCCTGCCCCAGAGTTTCTTGGGAAACGGCGTGTCCTCGTGCACGTGCTGTACTCATACCATAATCACGTCTGCTTAACGTTTCCTCCCAGGAAGGTCTCTGACATTTTTAACCATACCGCTGAGGTTTTTAGGTTAAGTTATCAGTCTAGCTGCACAGTGAAGGTACATTGTAAAGGCAAGTAAAGAGGTTTTTATCTACCGTATGGCAAGCGCTCCAGCCAAAGAAAGACCTGTATTTAGAGCAGGAGAGCTTTTTCACTCTCAACCACTAGACGGCTCAGCCTGGAGGGTTTGCTTGCTTTTAGGACAGCGGTGTTTCTGGGCACGCAGCGCAGCCAAGCCGCCCGCTGCAGCTGGAGGAGTTTCCGAACTTGCAACAGAAAGCTACAGGACTTACAAAGCAGCAGTCAGAGCTGAAGACTGTCATGCCATACAACTCAAAATGTAGTGCAGCAGCCTGAGTATGGTATTGTGCTGTTGTAATTACAGCGTTTATCCAGCGGATCTGGGTAGCTATTGAGAATTACAGACTTTTAAAAATCTGGTTGCCTGGGGCCTTCTTCAAAGGCCAAGCTCCTACTGTCCTTGAGGCTGCCTAGGACGGTGCGTCCTGCTCTGAAGAGAGGTGTGCTGTAAATCACTCACTGCGCATTACCTCAGAAGCGTGGAGACGCATGTTTCTGTTATTAGAAGGAAGAATTAATAGAGAATCAAAGAAAGGAAAGGTCACATGGCAGCAGGATTTGAATTGCCTGCAATGGATATTGCCCTGGTGAAAGTCCACTGCATCGTCTGAAATATAAATCTCAAGTCAGTTTTTGCACTGTTGTGGAATGAGTGAAACCCTCTAGTGACTGAGCTGCTTCCTCACCCCGCTCCAAGCTGCAGGACTTGAGCGTGGCTTCCTACAGGCTTCCCCTTTGTGAAGCCGGCCTGGGGAGGACGAGCTGCAGTTTGCAATACTGAAGGTCATCACGCAGGACAAACAACCTAACAACAGTCTAATATTTCTAAGCTGTATAAATTCCTAGTGTCTGCTGCAGGCAGAATCCAAACACTTGTGTCAATTCTGTACCATGCCCCAGCCTGCCAAAAAACATTAATATAAGCATATTTATCTGGGCTGCAGTGTGTTACGAGAATTCATTAGGACAATATGTGATATGGTGCTGAAACAGAAGGCTGGGCTTCTCTGGCCAGAGATGAGGAAGTCTAGTCCCTGCTGAACTTTTACTACTGATAAAGACAATGTCTGCTGGCAGCATTCATTTTTTACTAGGCCATCTGCATCTAGTCAAGGATAACTTGACTTTCTGAAAAAGCCATTCATCAGAATCAACCCTGTACAACTTTCTCTTGATGAGTAAAGCAACACAAAGAAAGACCAAGATGGTTAATAAACTTCTTTGGGAGCAAAAGGTCAATGCTGGCGTAAACAAAGCAGTGTCATAGTACTACACAGAAGCATTGAAGTTTCCTGCGTGTTTATATGGCTGATGCCCCATTTCTTTTTTATCAGTGTTTGTTATCATTTATTTTGCTCTGCTTTAGCTGATCTATAAATCTTTATAACAGTGTTCTTTATTTTCTTAATTTTGTCATCTCTCTTATCGGCTTTTATCACCTGTTTGTGTCCAGTATGTTTGCTACTCTCTGCCGCTTGATGGCTGCCCACGATTAGTTTTTTTAACCCTTTAGTTCCCATCTACCACACACAGGTCTAACAGTTAAGTCTTTCAGAATCTCCCTTTTTTTCTAAAGCTGAATCAAACACCGAAGACATTTTCGTTGTCTCCTTAACAAATCATTAACTATGAAAGGCAAAAAATGAATGAGTGCACTGATGGGGAAATATTCCTGCCCCGAGTGACAGAGCCTTGCTTTTAGCTGCACAACACAGAGGGACTAGGCAGTAGCTGTGTATTCGTCACTTCAGGCCTTTACCACTGTACTTCAGATCCAAATTGGAGAGTCCTAGACTTGCATCCCATGGGGAGGTAACAGGTTGCTCTCCCTGCCCTCACAGTCTTTGGCTTTTGTCTTTGTGGCTGCGCACGTGGAGAAGGCAGCCACTAGAAGCTGGACTGAAGTCCCCAGGCTCCCTTCACATCAACCACTGATCACCCAGCCAAACATTTCATTATGAGCTTGGGCTAGGTTAAAGACAGTCAACTAACGGGAGAATATTCCATATGCACAATGACAAACACGAAGCAGCTGATACCTTGGTAACGTTACTTAGCTATTCAGCGATACTTGCTTTACAGCCACAACATTTAAAGCTTCATAGATAGATAGGTGAC
This sequence comes from Fregata magnificens, assembly GCA_013389945.1. Taxonomy (NCBI): domain Eukaryota; kingdom Metazoa; phylum Chordata; class Aves; order Suliformes; family Fregatidae; genus Fregata; species Fregata magnificens. The sequence goes on from WAAD01005439.1 coordinate 74,976, forward strand.
ATTTGCCTAGAGAACAAATATTTTCTTGAGCATTTCAGAGAGCGCTAAAATTCTTCATTAAAGAATATCAAAGAAAACAGAAAGTGAATTTTGCTAGTGAAGAGCCTCTAGAGTTCACCTTTTTGCCTTTGATGTGTTATTTTGTTTCATGTAATTAGACTACAAAAAGTTTTGTACAGTCTAGGTATCCAAAATCATATAAAAAAATTGGATTGACCCAAACCAATTTTTGGGGAATGGCCTTAGCAAAATATATACTGCTCTTTTTAAGAGTTTACATCTTGAAACGTTTTGTTTAATAGAGACTTACGCAATATAATTTCTAATGGCACCAGCATATTTATTGGAACTGGGTACTAGAGGGAACCAAAAAACACTGAAGACTCTGAATTTCCCAATTAACTATGAATTTTGAGACCAGCCAGTTAAAACATTAATCTCCCTTGTGAATAAATGTAATATAATGTAATGCACTTCTAATAGTATGAGCCTCTGCTGAATCTGCAGTCTTAGGCTCTTACTCAGAAAAGCCCCATGTTCCTGAAGTTAATGCAAGTAAGACTTCTACCTGACCAAAAAATGCTGGATTAGGTTCAAACTCCACTGATTATTCCAAACATAGTATCCCGGTTATTCCACATGAGTATACAGTTAGAGGATATTCTGTCATATTGATATCAAGACTACAGGAAGGTCTATGTATTGGGATTATATTCTGTATATCACGTAGCTCAGCTGGATTCCAGTGCCTCTGATACGTGATTCTGCATTTAACACTATAAGATTTGCATATTATTTAAATAGAAAAAAATTTCAAGTGACAGAGAAACTTAGGGCAAGTTTTTTGGGTTTCTTTTTNCCTCTCTGCCTGGAATGAATATTTAATGGTAGAAGATAGGGGTGAGCTAATCTTGAGACCCAGTTGAAATACTGGCCCAAAACGTGAACTCACTTTAGGAGCAATGTAGTGAATAGTCATGAAATGTATACCATTGTTTTTAGTCGGGGGAAATTTTGTCATTGTGTGTTTAACTTGGCCATTTGCTGGAAATAGCTTAGTACATTCCTGGCTCTTTTTGCAGAGATCCATCTTTAAAGGCAGAGTGGTTGTTTTACATTTTAAGTGTTTTTATTCAGCCATACACTAAACTCAGAAAAAAAAATCGTAAGTAACCCAGCTGGATTTTTCAATTGTACCTTTAAATCAAAGATTATTGTGACTGAATTTTTTAATTCCTCTCTTTGATATCAGTGCATTTAGAATTCTGACCTTTTCTGAAAACATTAGCAACTGGTGAAAACAATTTTGCCTTCTAGTGGAAACTCTGGATTTCTGTACACTGTGCAGATTGCTTGAGCTGACTGGGATGAAATTTAATTTGCATTAATCAGCCACAGGCAAGGGCAAAATGAAATGACTGAGACCCATGAGAGTAGGATTTGAGAGTATTTACAAAATTATGCTTCTGAGCAGTATGGAAAAGCAACGGCTAGTGTAGGGCATGTTCTGTCTGATTCATGAAGTGAATCACCCTAATCCAACCTGGTTGTCAGAAGAATTTGGGCTGCGTTCCTTGAGCAAGAGGCTGTTCAGCTGTGATTTGACAAAGAACATAGGGTGTGATCCTGAGGGAGAATTTGCCATAGTGAATTCAAATTAAAACATTCCAGCTTCAGCAGGTGTACGTGGCCCAGCCCCAAACACCCACCTAACCAACCGTCAGTGCTGATGCCGCACTGAGCAAAGCCCAAACGAGGAGCAGTCCTGAGGGACTTGGCTGCCTCTGCACGTTGTTGCCCGTGGCAGTGGTTACCTTTGACTAAACAGCGACTAAACCTTGCCCTCCTGTGTGCTGTAGCCTGTAGTGGGTTGCGAATTAAGCACTTCAGGGATTCTGCAAAAGGTATCTTTGAGGGCACAATTTTGGCTTGCATGAGCGAGCCACTGAAATCAGAGTTCGAGGCCTCCTTGTGCGAGATGGGCTGCAGAAATGTGATGTCTGTGAAATGGCTGGGACTCTCCTGAGCTCTTCTACTCAAAAACCAGAAGGCGGTTAATTTAGACTTGAAGTTTTCCACCATATCGCAGTGCTAAATCCAGCCAGTATTTATACCGCAGGTAAAAGTACCTGCCTGACTAAACAGTTCCTTGAGAACTTTTTCAACCATACTTGGTTTCATTTCTACACTTTACTTAGAGTCTGCGCCAGACACGGAGTCAGTAATGAGTCGTGGGTAAAGAGTGTTTTAAAAATACAGAATGTAATTATGCACTGCCGAAATTGTATATACCTTTATTTCCAGTTGAGCTCTGTGAACACTTAGCATTACGATGATTGTTTATTGCATATGACATTGCATTTGGTGCTGCTCAGTGTAACTGTACAAGATAAACTATCACTGCTATGTTACTGTAAGGAGATACTAATTTCCTCCGTAATAGTAGTTCGTCGCAGTTTCTTGTGTGGAGTTAATGCATTGTTATTATATTGATGTGGCTTTGAACTCTGAAACATTGCAGTATGAAGCACATTGCTAAGTTAATTAAGGATATGAACTGATTTTTCAGATGGGCAGCCAAACCTAGGTATCTGTCCCAAATTTCAATTTCATTGGACCACATTTATATTTAATCTTTTGGGTCTTTTTTTTGTGCAAATAAAATGATGAAAACTCCTATGTCAAGTTGAACAAAATATTTCTCTCAAACCCCAAACGGAATGTTTTGTTTCAGTATCTTGTGAGAAAAGCAAAGGGATTGAAGGGTACAGATCTGCTTAAAAAAGAAGTCTTGTACTCAGTGCTATGGAATGAGAGCATCTGGGCTGCAGAAAATGCAAGTTCAATTTTCTCCTTTGTCTGGTGTAATTCCAGTGAATCATTTTCATAACAAGCAAGTACAACACGTAGATTTCCATCAGGGAAGCAAGTCACATTTTTATCTACTGATACAGGAATGCTGTTCTTTTTCATTGCACCAGATAAATCAGGAAAACTGATACTGGTGGCACTGGAAGAGCTTGGTCAATGATTACCTACTACAGACCTGGCAGGCACTGAATCTGTCAGGCAACAAGACTGCACACATACATGGTATCATTAGTGAATTATACCTTAAATCACTTAGTTTTAATTTACTAGTTGAAGTCTCAGTCAGAACAAAGATGAACAAAATTTTCTGCTTATAGTAATGTGCCTGAAGTGAGGCTTTTAGTCTGTGCCGAGTTCTTCACAGCTGGTTGTCAACGCAATGAAAACTCCGTAACTGAAGAACTGTAGAAGGAGCCAGAATCCCAGTCCATCTATACCTGTAGTTAAGAAACTATCTCAAAGTTCAAAATATGAAAGGTGTAAAATTTACAGCCATGGAACAGTAAAATTTCACATTTCAGGGGTCTACAGGTTTCCTCCAATAAACAAAATAAACAAATAAAATAAATCAATAAACAAATAAACAAAAATAGATTGTGGTGAAACATGGATACGTGATACAATGGGAAAAACCTCTACTAAAGAAAACTTTGGATAGGGGTCACTAACTTGAGGGAAGTGCTTATCTCCTTTAGTTGTTTCCATTATGTAATGAGCAGTGCAAAATAGCATTCTAGTATCCCATTGTGCCTTCATTTTTTCAAAATAGGGCTCAGAGATGTGTCAGTTCTCTGCAGGAAACATATTTTTCTTGTGTAGGAAATATATTGCTTAATGTATACAAACATTTGAATAAAAACATAACTAGGTGGTGATCTGAAAGGCTATTTCCCTTTACGGACTAAAAAAAGCCACAGAAGCACAAAATTTTTGTAAATGACATCTCTCACTGCACTCTGCTCTGGTAATTTATAAAGGCTCACAGTCGTCGTCATTTCAAAAGATTAATTCTGTTTAAACAGTCAATTGAGCAGAATGAGACGTTAGTGGGATAGTTAGCTATGTGTCACAATATACTAGATAAAGGATTATGCCCCACTTAAGAATTAATAACATTTTAAACCTCTACATAAACTATTTTTTTATCAATAAACATGTCTCTGACAGAGGGCCAGATGCACTCACAGGTCTTAATTGTTCAATCCAGTGACTAATCCCCACTTGATCAAGATTTTACTGACTTAGCAGCTGTCTGGAGAGTGACAAATTTATGATTCAATTGCAATTTCATCTTAAACTTGAAACTGCATGATCATTTGTGGGAATTAGCTACCTGATAAGATAACGAGGGTGGAAGAAGTGCACATAATTCTGTGCAGCAGAACCGGAGTGTTGCAGAACTCTTTAGGATGCATTGGAAAGACACAAATGGCCATTAAGGGATTAGCCCATCACTGATTGAGTGGCTGCATAGAGTTGAGGTTTACTAAATCACTGGAGTGGTAGGTCATTATCCTTGGATACAGGAGACAGTTGAATCTGTGTCCAAATGCATGAGCAGTAAATTGGAGTGAAGAGAGTGTGCCAAAAATGAAAAATAAAAAATGCTGAACCCTTGTTCTTCAAGTGTTCAAGTTTCCAGGTCATACCCCAAGTTTTTTTCTTTCTTGGCATAAAAAATATTTTTTCACTGCCTTTAGTATCAGCATATTCTTGTCTCTGTAATCTCTTTTGAGCGTATTGCTTTCCCTCAATGCTATCAAATTTGTGCTTAGTTAACAAATGTTGAAACTTAGATAACATTTTAGAAACTGATTAGGAAAGCAATGTTAGGAGTTTCCCTCTCCAGTTTTGATGGCTTGTGCACAGTTACTACTAAATATATAATCAAAATAAATGACTTTTCCTCATTTGGGGTTTGTAATGATAACATTTTGCTAAGTCTCTTTTCTCCAATTGTTTTATGTGCTATTGAACTGAATCAATAGTGTGCTGTAATAGTTTTATTTATTTTGACGAGTTATAACAAAAGTAATGCCTTTGTTAAAAATAAATACAAATCCAATTGTTTTTTCTTAAGAGAGAAATGATAAAATGCTGCAGGAGTAACACAACACTCCTGCCTTCCTTGGACATGTGTTGATGCAGCTGATGAGTAAAATTAACCGCTGAGCAATTCCACTTCAGGGCTCTGTAACAATATGTCTAAAGACTATTTGCCAATTCAAATTAATAGCTTAAATATGTCAAATTTTGGAATTTTTGCTGTGCTGGCTATGGCCTTTGGCTAGCCGGAATAAGCCCAAGATCCCTTGGGGCTATTTCTCTGTGAGTTGAACTTAATGATCTCTTTTCCCAAGGTGTAGATGCATCTAATGTTGTTCAATTTATCTCAGTCTAGAGGGGCACATAACTTTAGAGGGACTCGTTTCCTGAAACATAGTACATTTCACTAGAAATTTGTGAGCTAGTACATTGGAAAATTCACCTTCAGAGAAATCTGGTTAATTTTCATCATGCGACGAGCAATTTTCACTTCCTAACACAACAATAAAATTTGCAGTACTGCTGGAAGCCAAAGTTGAATATTGTACTCACCTGTAAGTAAATGTTTTTAACATAACTATACTTTACTGAGATTAACAGAGAAGGAAGGTGAATGTGTTCAGCAATAAGGGTCTTAGGCCAGGTAACCTTGCGTAACCTCAAACAAATGTCCCATTTTGCCCAACGCTCATCAGGCAGTGCCAGGAATGTTGTGTTATTTCCCAGTTCTTTTGCCCTCTACCAGTCCCAGTCTAAATGTTGAAAAACTACTGAGGTGCCTGGGTCTTTGGGAGCGTGCTAATACCTAAAATAGAAAGTAGAAGAACTGGGCCAGTCTAACTCTGACTTTAGTGGGAACAGGAACAAGATAAAGCAGGGGCTGGCATAAGTTAGGGGAAAATAAAATAAAAGGAAAAATAAATATGCAAAAAAAAAAATCACAGAGGAAATGGCTGTTTTCTGGATTTGGATGTAACTCTTATGGCAAGCCTGAAGGTTTAAATTAGCTGAAAAGCTTTATCCGCATTTTAAATGTTGAAATCCTTGGCCAGCTCTACTTTCTAAGATTCAGCCGATGTCCAGAAGATTTGGGCAAGTAGATGGTGAGTAGGACTGGGAGAATGAACTAAGAGGAAGGAAAGTGCAAGAAGAAAATCAATCTGCCAAATTAGACAGAGCAAAGGAACAGGAAGAAAAACAGGAAATAACCTAATAAAATATAGTAGAAAATAAATAACTTCCAGTGCCCCAACAATTTCCTCTCACAAAAAGTATTGGCAGTATAAAGCAAATTACAGGCACATTTCTGTCTGGCTATGGAAAGTAAGCTATTTGGGGACAACATACGGCATTTTTTCCCCCCACAAAATGCAGATAACTTTATCAGGCATGAGTCTGAAAGTCCCACAGGCGAAGATGAGAGCACAAATATGACCCAAACAATGCATTTGCAGAAAGAACCGGATGGTTGATGAAGGTGAGCTTTTGGAGGTGCAGTCATGGAAATCTCTACCTGTTTTGATAAGTTCTGCCTCAGGGACTGCTGTCACGGGGAATACAGGGCACCTGAAGGAATGGGGTAACCCCTCTATGCCATGGCATCCTACATGTCTGGAGACCTCCTGGGCAGCCAGACACAGTGGTTCTTTGGGACTAGAGCAGAGAGGGGGACAGGTAGGCTCATTTGTTTTGTGAACTTACTAGGTTAGGTTAGGTACTGATCTCCATCCTATTAGGTAGCAAGGAGGCCAAAGAGACTTTTACTCTCCCCCAATGGGTGGGGTCTCAAAGATAGCATTTATTTAGGAATGATGCCACAGCACCAGCTGCCCAGTGCCACCAAGTTATTGCAACAGTTTTCCCAGCAGTTACCTATAAAGATACCTTACTGAGAATAGCAAATCCTCCCCCATTTGCAGGAAGTTTGGCAAATAAGTAATGAATCTATTTTTCACGTGGAACCCTCATTCTGCAGTGTTTACAGTTTTTGCACTCTAGAGTGTGATTTTAAAGAGGCTCAGAGCTTACTTCAGCTTATTAAAGTAAATATTGTAGCATTAGTTATTTGCCAAAAACAACAGAAATATAATTAACTTGAGTAACTCCTTACTGAGCAACCACATACATGATTTACTTATTTCACCATGTTTAAACTGATCTTCCGTGGAAGCAGAAAGCATATTCAGCCCAGCTCAGTCGCGTGAAAGTTAAAGTGTGTACTTTAAATGAACCAGTAATTCTTATGAAGGATTCCACAGGTGAATGAAAACACAGTGTTAATGGTGCGATTTATTTACATATGTTTCACCCTATGTAGAGGTACTTTGGGATATAGAAGAAAACAAATTAATCACAATTAAAGAGAATCCAGACTGCAGACTGCACTTTATAGAATCAGAATTGTTAAAAATACACATGCATTTTCAGCTTTGAACTCATCGTTGATTTAAGTGGAATAAAATGACTATTTTTCACAGTACTAAAAAAATACGAGAGCTGCTTTTTTGTTTACATCACTTCTAGCTTTAGAACGACAAAATGAACCAGGGCGTACCACGTTACGATTTCACCCGTTGACACAAACGAAAAGGATAGAACAGACATAATACATCTGGTTTATGACTTTTAATTGCCTTTGTGACCCAGTTCATACCAAATCCTCTCAAGGCAAAGTCTCTTTCTTTGTATGCATCATGGGGCTAAATCTCTATCTGAGATACGTTGCTTAAAAAAACATCGCCATGTTAAAAAGTAACAATATTTCTTGCTCACATAAATCTTTAGTACTTGCAGGTGACCTGAGAAAGTGAGAAGTGGAGAGTTCAGTTGTCTGGTGAATGAGTATGTTAAACTTTCCAAATAAAAGCTACTCCTAAAGCACCAGATTCTTTTAGCAATTAATCACTATACTGTTGTTTATTAGGAAGACACGCCAGGAATTTTTTAGTAACTCAGGTAACCTTTCATGGTTTGATGGATACAAAAGATAATTGTGTCTACAGTGATTTAATGAGGGTCTCTGATGTAATATAGCAGTCTGTGACTACTGAGTTGGTGTCTCTGTCCTGGGAATAGGGAAGGGATATTGGAGGAGGGCATGTGTACAGAAACACACTTATAAAAACAATCTATTGCTAATCAGTTACAAGAAATATTTTCTACGTCATCTAGCAAGCCAGAACAGACTGCTGGGATAACAGCTCCGAACTCTACTAGTAGACCGGAAATCCTGTGGCAATGTTGAGTAGCTTCAACTAAGGAGGTTTTATTGAATTAAGAAATGAATAACGTGCTCAGTACAATATCCCTTGGACACACAATATTTTGACTTCCCTGAAGTTTGAGTATTGGCACTCTTTAAAGGGCTGGAAGTATGGATCCTAAAAACCTTTGCTGGAGGTGAATCACTGCATATGCTGTGGAGCTGGCATCAAATGATAAAGGTGATGGCTATTTTTGTAAAAAGATGCAGGCTTCTGAAATGTAATGATCGTAACTGTCCTCTCTGTGGGCCAGGCACTAGATCTCTCCCTCACACACAGCACAGATGGGATTTAACTGTACGCTGCGTCCGGCAGTGCTGGTTTCCTAACAACAGTGTCACTCCCTACTGCTCAGGCTATTAGAACATCAAATGTAATTTAACAAAATCTTACTGTCTCCTTGAGGCAGTCTCTTTAAAATTCATTCTTAACTCCCATTTCTGTAATGTCTGCATTCAGGTAGCTACTGTTTTTTACTCAACTGTTCAAGTCCAGTCTGATTTTCAAAAATGACAAAGTAAAATTTCTTGTTCAAGGAATCTGTTCCTTCAGCTGTGTCTGGCAACTTTACTTCTAAACAACGTCTTTTCTTTGGGGTTTTTTTGTTGGTTTTGTTTGTTTGTTTGGGGGGGGTGTTTTGGGTTTTTGTTTTGGTTTGGTTTGGGGTTTTTTGTTTTCGTTTTTGTTTTTTTTTTTTTCCCTAGAACAGTTAACCCTGGGAAGATCGGATATAATTCTTTCTTGTGCTGCATGACAATAAGTATTTAGTAGGTTCCAGCTGTATGATCTATAAGAAAACATTCCCGTTCAGAAAACTGTTGGATATGTGCGTAGCCTACACACTGCTTAGAAATGATGGATTTGCTGAAGTGCATTCCTGAATTAGAACCGGAGAGGTTGAAATGAAGGAGGTGAGCTCTCACAGATGTACCTGAACAATTATCGTCTGCGATAATGTGAAAAGCATGAAAAGTTTCTCTTGTAAACATTAAGAGGCAAATGAGCTTGAGTAGAGAAAGATGAGGTTCCTATTTGCAAACTGAGCACTTTTGGACATGGAACAAGAGGCAGTCAGCATAAGAATCCACAGTGGTTTTATGTATGCCCAACTTATCTGTGTAACTGGAAACTTTGAATGCTTCCATTTTTAAGTAGCCAAGTGGGGGCACATTGAAGATGTGTTGATTTCTAAAAGCAATATGTATTGTTTTTTGAAACTACTCATCTGTCCTCTGAAAAATCACAACCTTTTCAAAGTATTTCTTATTGTAGAACCAAAATCAAGGTTCCCAAAATCATGACCAGCATTAGGAACGTTGGAGAAATCAGCTTTTACAGAGGAGATACATTTTGGATTATTTACCAGTGCTCTGAACTACCTTTACTTTAACAACGTTTTCACTGGTAGTTTCTTCAGAAAATACAGTATTTCTAAATATTTAGGATGTATATTCAGAAGTGAAAACTTAAACGGTCTGCAAAGATCCCAAAATTCACAGTGCTAGTGAATCCAGGAAATGTGACACATCAAAGTATTGGTATTTTAGAGACAGCAAGGAGCATTAAACCCACTGGGGTTTAGGAATTCTGCAGATTCCTTAGCTTCTCAGCCTTTGCAAAACATCTGTCCCCACTTGCAAAGGCACTAGCTGCCAGTGCTTTCCCAGCTTTGTTGTGTTAGAGCCAAGAATACTAGTTCCAGATCTCAGTAGGTTAAGAATGAGTCTAAATATTTTGTAGAGAAAAAAAACATCTAAAAAAGTAATCTGGTCTGAGAGCAAAATTGACCAAAACACTGTGTCAAAATCCAAAAAGAATAAATCTTAAATGCAGTATGAAACGAGATATATCCTACTGAATGTAAGACAGGACAACAACTGCGGTCCGTGGCATTTTCTGGGAAATAAAAGAGAATTTGAAGTTAAGGATTTGCAAAATTTGCAAGAATTTCTGGTATGATTTTTTGGATACTCCAGCACAGTGTATATCATTATATACTAAAAAAAAATCATTCCTATCTTTTCTTTTTATTGTCTCATTTAGATATTTAATATAGATTTTCAATGCTAAAGTAAGATTTTAATTTGATTTCAAACAAACATGAATTTATCTTGCAAGATGCCAGACACCATCCATTTCCATTCATCATTTCCCAGAAGTGCTCGGAACCTCCCAAGTTTTGCTGCTTTCTTGTGGGAATTAAGTCTTTGCAGGCAAGAAGCTGACCTTGGGATCTACTGTTAGTGTCTTTCACATAAGCAGCAATATATGCTGAAGGTACAGACGTACTTCCAAGAAATGCTCGTTACTTTGCAGTTACAACCTGTACAACCTCTTTGCCCTATGCCAGGATTTATTCTGAGAACTTCTATGCATACGAGAATTCTCTACTCACATGCGTAAAGGTGTCATGTCCCAGATCATCACTGAGTGTGCATCCAGGCTGGTGCCAATATTAGGCCAGCGGGCGTTAACGTGCGGGAAGGATTCTGCACACTACGGATAATGAAAATGACGGTCAGTCATCACCATACTCCTGTAAGGTATGCGTTATAATTTGTATTTTACAGAGGAAAGCTAACCTAAGTCAACAGTCTGAGCAAGGGAAACTTCTCTCTTTCCACGTGAACTGTGCAAGTGTTACAGTAGTTGGGAACTTGTCAACGATGGATGAACTATTTGTACACAGGTCACCTTCCGTGTCTTCTCCAACATACTGTTATGTGACAAAATGGTTTATATCTTAATTCATGGAATTTATTTTTTACTGTAAAACAAATGATAATGAGTAGCTCTTTAAACTAATGTTTTACTTCCAGTGAGTCAAAGTTTTGGCATTAGTTTCATGGAAAAAACATTAATCTTCACAATTGAAATAGAGAGCTGTTGACTAAATATGACCTGACAAAATTCATTTTCAAAACTGTTCACAGACCCTTCTCATCAAGTATTAAGCAGTTCATGTCTTGTTATTGACTGTTAGGGACTAATAATTATGCTTTCGATTCAGGTTCAGTCACTGTGTCATTTGAAACATTCACTTCCAGAACCAAGAAGAAAGGCACGTTTAAATGCCTACTGAGATGTCTGTATACGTACAAGGAACCATCGGGTGTAAGAGGAACAAACATTTGTTATGTATGTTTAACCTTTGGTTAACTACTAATGTTGTGAGTTGTAGTTCACAGGAGGAAGAAATGTTTGTTCCCAGCTGTGTAATACAGACAAGCCTTGAGGGCTGTTGTGAAGTTCTTTGAATTATTTTTTCTCCTCTGTCCTGCTGGGAAATGTACAGAAATTGATACAAGACCCCGCTATCATTCATGCGGCAGCAGACTAGGAATGACTGCTAGAATGTCCGGGACATGCTTTATGTTTAGCGCTGACAATCTAAGCAAGACAAATATGATTTATGGGACAATAGTTCAGATGGGGAATGAATGGAGATGTCTTGGTGAAAATATCAGCATAAGTAGGCTATGTGAAGGAAGTAGGTTTTAAGAGAGGATCTAAAGGAGATTTGGCATGTGGCAGATGGGAAGTTATTCAAACTATAAGAGGCAACATGGAAAAAGAAGTGAAGCTGAGAGTGGGAGAAAAATATGAAAGGAACAGTAGGACAAGAGGGGCACTGGAAAAGTCTGCTGTTCCTTTCCACATATAACTAACCAAATACATCTTCATAGCCTGAAAAGGTGAGTAATGAACATCTGGTGAATTCTGGTTTATCCCCATAGATAATAATTAATAACATTTCAGAAAGTGTCATCAAGTCTTTCAAACCTGGATATTTCTCCTTAGTAAACCAAGAATTTACAGTCTGAAAATACTCAGAAACCATTAATTTTATTACTGTAGCACTTTTATCCTTGTTCAGAAGAGTTTATTGTCTGCTTGGACAAAGAATGGACAAAGGGAAATATTACCAACAGCTTTGTATTACAGAAGAAAGAGACCTGCCAAGATCAAGAGATTTGCCCAAGGACATGAAGGAAGCTAAAATGGAGGTGAAACTGAGACTCAGTATGTGAACCTGCAACGTTTCCCTCAAGTTATAATTGCAACACCAGCTTCCTAACAGCTAAAGATCATTCATATTCATTCCTGTTTTGAATAATGGACTCAATATACTCACGCTATACACTTTAGGATGTCCTAGATCACTTTTGAAGGTTAAATGTGTACTTGCAGACTGCTCCATTGCCAGGTCTATAAGAAACTTGATATAGTTTCATAAATTTCTCTAGTAGGTTTTTATTCTACCTCAACTTTCTATTCTTTAACGTAAAAACCATGTACAGCTTTGCCTGTCCCTTCCTAACTAATATTGTCCCCAGTCCTTTTTCCCTGCCTCGTTTTGCTGGTGATACAAGCCTTGTCAAACCATTTGTTTCCTGCTTCTCCAGTTAATTTTGCAGGCTGTGCCACGCTGATCAGAAAGTGAGGAATCCTTTCCTTGAGCTGACCCCTGTTGTCCAGCCCCTCTCCCTTCCCAAGCTCTCCTTCTCCAACTTATCAACTAATGATCATCATTAGGCCAAGATGTACAGGGGTGGAAATTACATGTATGTAATGAAAAAAGGAAAGAAACTTAACGTCGTTCGTATGTAAGAGATTAGTTACACGGTTACCACCCTTTTTGTGGTTATTTGCTTTTCTTGAGGGAGAGCTAAATACTGAATGACAGAGGTAAAGAACATAAAGGAACGAATACATTTAATGTCCGTGTAGATAAAATCAGAGATGAAGACGTAAAGAATATAAAAACTGAATTCCACCACAACTCCAGAACAAAGGCTGCCAGAATCCCTAGCAGTGTAAGCGTGCCAAGATTTACGTCCCACAGCAGCACACGTTGCGTACAGTAAGCACTGTGGTTCAGTTTACCCTAGTACTTAAATAAGTGGGTAAGGAATCTTCTGGTTTGGGGTTTGTGTAGCCGTAAAATCTTTCTCTGCACTATTCTGAGAATGAACTTTAATCCATATCTTATCTTCTGCTTGAAAATGAACATCCTTTCTATTCTTATCATGTTTCTGCTTTTTTTTGAATTTTTGAGTGTCAGCCATATTCCTCTTGGCAGTTACATGAGGTTGTTCCTGCTCGGCTATTTGTTGTGCTGAGTTACCTTTGAAATTCGTCCCTCTTTTTATGACTACACTCCAGAGGCCCTTTTAATAACCTGCCCAGGGCTAATACTTCCATGAAAGCCAGGCTTGCTCCGATACACTCTCTGCTTTCTCATTAGACTGTACAAATCCTTCACTGTGATACAACATAGTTTATAGAGAAGAAAACCTCAGATAACCATGTACTACAGATCTGCTTCGTGCTGTTGGCGAAACTAGTCTTGGGTCGGGTGACAGCATGGAGACTATCTACCTTCTTACCATCTAGACTAGATAAAACAAGTGTCTTTTTTCTTCGTAGGCATATCAGCAATATTGTACGAACTGGATTCATCAAGTGGCCAGTGTTGTAGTATAACTTGCGGGGTACTGTGTAATAAAAGTGTATCATGAACGGTTTGGAACACGCTCAGTTTATTTATCCGTCAGTCCGTTATACTGACGACGCATGGATTTAGAACAAATTATCCTTTAAAATAAAAGGGCAGTCCTTCAGATTATAGCATTTTTCTGATGTAAGGAGGTCAAATGCAAGGTCGAAAAAGACTGCCCCTTTCCTTAAAACACACTCACAAAGGTTAAGACCTTTTCTATGCCCCCAACCATTTCTCAGCCCTTTCTGGCAGCGATGCCTGTGCTCCCCCTCCCGCCTCGGGCACCAGGTCCCTACCCATGGGAGGTGATGGTTTTTCTAAACAAAACGTTGGGTCTTCCTCATGAAAATGTCGAGAAACAACCTGTGGGCGATGTGGGAAGCAGTGCCACGGGCGAAGGCACAGCCACAACCCAAGAGCACCCGGCTGGCCGAGCCCCCTTGCCTAGGGCTGTGTCCTGGGAGGGGGGAACGGCTGCCCGGAGCCCTGCCCGGGCTGGGGGGCCTCGCGGCCACCGCAGTCCCCTGGGGCGCTCAGAGCTTTTCCCTGTCCTTGGGGAAAGGTGTGTGTTTGTGTTGGGCAGTGAGCACACAGAATCGTTAGAAGAGAAAATAAATTCCAAAGGAAACGTCTTTTTTCTTTAAAAAAAAAAAAAAAAAGCTGGATAGATTTCCTTGCTTACTGGTAGAAAGTGCAGTTCTTGGCAAGCTGGACCCTGTCAAGGCTTTACTTGGAACTTCCAAGAGGTACTTTGGTTAAAAACCCTTAAATCTTTCCTTCAGTTAACAACAGTGTACAGTAAGTAAAAAAGAAAAAGGGCAATGTGGATCTAAATGAGAAAAGTTTTTCTTCCAGATGAAAATCTTCACGTAACCTAGAAGTAAAGAACACAGTTTACGTTCACTTTATTCTGAGGGAAGACTGTGACTAATTGGCCTATCTGTAATGGTTTTGGAGTGATTCCACTATAAATATGCTCTTTATAATTAAACCAACCGGCTGATTTATTGGATCTGCGGTTCAGATTCTGCTGCGCTGAAGGGATTTTCTTGTATTTCTTTTAATGACGGTCACGGTCTTCTCAGCTGGTGAAATTTAACTGCAGCAATTGTGTGGAGATAAAAGTTCCTTGCAGGTGTTGCACAATAATAGTTTTACAGTTTGACTCTGGTGATGATCCTTTCAATTTCTGAAGAAGCTTATATAAAACTGATTGTAAGAATTAAAAAGGTGTGGGGTTTTTTATCTATTTATTGTATCCTACCTGAGTATGAAGCTTTAGTATTTTAGTGGCTTTCAAAATGCTAATGGATGGATTGTGGTCTGCAGTGTAGTGACTAGCATCATGAACTTAGTGAAGCTCTTACAGGCTTCCGTGGAAGGATTCGCACTGGCTTCTGTGGAATTTGGGTGGGGTTTTGGCATATGAATTTCTTTTATAAAGTTATGTGAAAAGTGGAATAAGTACTAGTGAGAGTAATTGCTGGATGCAGGATTTTTCTGGCTGGTATTTTACAGTTTTCTTCCGCAGGGTTGTTATGAAGACTTAGATACGACAATAGTATAAATTCATTTGTGAAATATCTGTTACATAGAAAGCAGTTATTGTCTGAAGCTCTGGATTAGAAGTAAACTCTTTGACTGCCTGCTTCACTGCTTCAAATCTATTTGCTTCATGATTTTTATTTTTTTTTAAATCACTTTGCATTTGGCATTTTGGCGTGGAAGGTTGCCTCTTTTATCACGCTAATTATTTTTTAAGCTTTTGTTTGAAATAGTGTTTAACTGTAGCAGCAGAGATTGCTAGGCAGAGACAGAAGGTGGTTGTGTTTAACTGTGTTTCACAAATATGAAACTAAAAGGATTCTGGGTCCTAAAGAGCGTACGGTCCTGGGTAGCGGAGAAGGTGGTTTCCAGCCAGCCGACACAGGAACGGCTACAGCTGTATTAGTCTGGAAGATCACGGTAAACTGTGACAACGAGCTTGGGTGGAGGATCTCCTTCCAGATTTCTGCAGAAAGGTCACTTTTGTTGGTAAAACAACAAAGTTCACAAGGGCCAATGACTTACAAATTCCTTTCAGTATATTTCAATGTGCACTGCAACTTGCTGGTTCCCTCAGGATGGAGGAAAAGCTGACATTTCGTATTTTCTTATAACACTGGAAATGAATCCAAATGCAGGAGCACACAGAGACTTACATGATACTCTCTGATGTCTTGTAATTCACTTGATTTGCAGTGTTGCTGTATTACCAAAATGAAATAATTGTGTAGAAGTTCTCTCCCCACAAACCTTTGGGTATTGCAACTGAGGGAAAAATAGCAACCAGATTGCAGCTTAATTACTCTTTTTGCTTTTTCGAAAACAGCTGCAGACTTTGCGTCAGGCGGCACGGTGAAATTGCCAAAGCTGTGTTTTGGAGTATGCGTGTGGAGAGGGTGGTTTTGATGAAGCCAGCTTTCCGGTTTTTGGTAGATGCCTGTTTGAGGGCATGTCAGGGAGTTTCTGAAAAGCAGCTGTCTCTGCAGTGGGCTGAGGCAGCCTGCGAGCAGGTTCTGTAAACCTGCATCTTGAACCTCTCCAAGGAGGGTCACAAGCCTTGTTAGTATTACCCAACTGCTCCCCCTTGTGCTAGCTACCCGGGGTTTTGTTCACGCACCTCCGGGTTCGTAGCCATAGTCCAGAGGTATATTCTTCTGGACTTTTTTTGGAAGTCTTAATAGTTGATTCGTGCAATATACATAGTTTATTTTCAACCTCGCTGCCTTCAGTAATTTCACACGGAGGGGATCATTAAGTAAATATACCTCAGATTTTATGTAATGAAACGTTGTTTGCTGGACTTTGGTTCTGTACCCTTCAACTGACATGATTTCCTGATAGAGAAAATAGTTTTATAGACACACACATATGTATGTACTTATTAAGATGAGGAACATATTGAAAAAGACACTATTTTTAAAAATGAGTAAAATGCCCCAAAGATGTGCATACCTGCCTTAGTGTCTGCTTCCTCAGCAATGCCAATTTAGCAGTTAAATGACCTTATGTATTCCTAGATACCACGAGTAGTCTTGATGCACTTGTACATGTTGGAAAGGTGGTACTGAGGTTATTCAAGTAGAAATGGCTGGCAAAAAAATCCTTCTTGTATTTAAGGGGGTGTGTGCATGGGAAAACTATCTATCATAAAACACTAATTTTACTACTGTAAGCGTTAGATAAATCCTCTCTTTTTTTTACAATATTTTATTGTAATGTCTTTTAGGAGATTGGATGTTTCTTAATACTGCATAAAATGCTTATTTTTATTTTTCTTTTGCTGCAGGTTATTGAGGTACACAAGATTTTTATAGCATATTTCACATACTTACAGTAAAACTGATTTGAACTTGGGTCCTCTTGTATTTGAGCTGATAAACATTTGTTAGAATTAACAAATGTTTGTGAATATGTCAGACCATTCTAACATATCTGAAACTGTGTTGATCTTTTTAAAGTTACTGGGTTTTGTTATTTTTAAGATAACTTGTGTTATACAGGAACAAGTTCCTAATGATTATGTCATGTCTCTGCATTTTTACTGTTAATAGGATACATGTGTATTATACTAAAACCCATACTCTCAGTCCCTAAGTGGTTTTATGAAAATGAGCAGGTTTTTATTTAAAGCAGCAGCATTTTATTTATGTAAGCAGCTTTTAAATATAAATATTTTTCAGCATAAATTTTGATGACGTTTGGTTATGTTCCTGTGGTTCTACAATTTTTTTTTATTAATATAATAGATATTCACAGAATTGGTGATTTCTGATTAAAAGTAATAAAATGTATTGCCAGTTCCCATCCCGCCCCCCAAAAATAATGCCAGTTATTTGGAAAGATCCTTGTTCTTGAATCATAGAATCACAGAACCATTAAGGATGGAAAAGACCTCTAAGATCATCAAGTCCAACCATCAACTAACACCACCAGGCCTCCTAAACCAGGCCCTGGAGTGCCACGTCTACACCTTTTTTGAACGCCTCCAGGGTAGACGACTCCACCACCTCTCTGGGCAGCCTGTTCCAATGCCTAACCACTCTTTTGGTAAAGAAATTTTTCCTGATATCCAATCCAAACCTCCCCGACACAACTTGAGGCCATTCCGTCTCGTCCTATTGCTAGTTTCTTGGGAGAAGAGTCCAACACCCGCTTCACTACAACCTCCTTTCAGGTAGTTGTAGAGAGCGATAAGGTCTCCCCTCAGCCCCCTTTTCTACAGACTAAACAGCCCCAGTTCTCTCAGCCGCTCCTCATAAGACTTGTGCTCTAGACCCTTCACCAGCTTCATTGCCCTTCTCTGGACACGCTCCAGCACCTCAGTGTCCTTCTTGTACTGAGGGGCCCAAAACTGAACACAGTACTCGAGGTGCGGCCTCACCAGTGCCAAGTACAGGGGCACGATCACTTCCCTACTCCTACTGGCCACACTATTCCTGATACAAGCCAGGATGCTATTGGCCTTCTTGGCCACCTGGGCACACTGCCGGCTCATGTTCAGCCGGCTGTCAACCAGCACCCCCAGGTCCTTTTCCACCGGGCAGCTTTCCAGCCACTCTTCCCCAAGCCTGTAACGTTGCATGGGGTTGTTGTGACCAAAGTGCAGGACCCGGTATCTTGCAGAAAATAGAGGTGAGGAGGGATATAAATGCAAAGAGACTAAAAACCAGTGACAGTATCATAAGAAGAAATAAATTTTTGGAAGCGTAGAAAAAGTTTTTAAAGTTATACAGCTTATCAAACACTTCTCAACTTCTAATTAGCTAAGTTAAAACCAAGCAGAAGTTATTAATGAAATCAATGTTATATTCTCTAAATGTTCTTTAGTTAAGACTACTATAATGTTTTCATCTGGGCTGGAGGCAGGGCGTTGCTAAACGTTTCATGTTGGTTAATGCAGGTAGTTACAACCAGTAAGGGGTAACGTTAAACAGGAGGCAGTGCAGATCAACACAGGTGCACAGGAACCTTTGTACAGTAGTCTTCTGCAAACCATGGCAGATATTCATTCGTACAGTGTGGTCTGCCATCTGACGGTCTGCGGTTAACATTTTGGTTGTTCACAGCTAAGGTAATTTAGTAAATGACAAATAGAATTCTTAAATGCTTTCAATGGATTAATGCAATGGATTTTTTTTTAAAGGTGAAGGGGATACTGCATCCATTTGGTGTCTTTACTGCTGGAAAAATAATGACGAGCAGACGTTTTTTGTGTTACGTTGGTAAAAGATCCTCTGGAAGTCAAACATTATTAACTTTAACGAAGTAGCTTTGATGGCAGGGAAGAGACAGCTGATACTACACTTCCCTAACAATAAACCACACTGACAGATAAAAACAAACATGTGTGCGATAACATATAGCATTTCAGAGAATGGAGCCAGAAACTAATGTAGACTGATGTGATCTTTGCTTTCTTTTAAAGCCTGTTACTACTTTTGAAATGGTTACTTCTGAAAAGAATTAAAAATTAATTCTGCTTTTATGACAAATTTATATCATACTACCGAAGCAGGCAAAAGCAAATAGTAAGATGTGCCTCATATTTTGTTGGGCTCTAATTTTTGGAAGTTGGTTTTGATCTTGAAGATAATTTTGCTTAAAATTATACACTATTGAGGAGAACTTAATCAGAAGCAGCAGCCTATTCTTTTGTTGTGGTGACGTGCTTATTCCTTTCTCTCTGTATTTTGCTCTCTTTTCCTGAACTTGCTCTCTTTTTGCACTCAATTCTGGACATGCTACAACTGCTTTTCATAATTTTTTTCCGAGCTGGAGAACCATTTTATTTTTCAGTTATGTCTTTATACTGAGGACAAACAGATATAGTGCACTTGCTAGAACAAAAAATACTAAGACAGGAGGAGGAAAATGCCATTTTTTGCTACTAATAGTTACTTGCTTAGTGTAACTTATCTCAGTCACAGCAAAGTGTGTGTTATTCAGATCCCAGGAGCAAAAATGCAAACTGCAAGGTGGCTTCCTAGTACAATAGTCTGATACACTAAAAAAAATTTGGCCTTAAAGTCCTCAGTAAAGTACGCAGCAGTAGTAATTTTCTGCATAGCTCCGTAGTTGAACGCTTGCCATTTTTTGTAAAGTTACGGACTTATAAACAACCAAGCACTTTACAGCCAAGGCTGTATTCGTGCTGATAGATAATGACTAGGGACATTCATGCCATGAACTGCATGAACACTTTCTTTCATTCATGCTTTGAATAAAAGGCTTTGTTTTCTTTTCACCCTTTAGTTCATTGCAATGTCTCTTGTTTTCTCCTGCTATAAAAGAAGGCCAGGTAGAAGATGCACATGAGGCAGGAACCTGATTACAGGTTTTTGGTGATCAGAACCCGTGTGTGTTCAGCAATGTGCCGTCGTAGGAGAGGTGGCAGATGCCTTCACTGTGCTACTGCCTGCAGCCCGGTGGTTAGGGCAATGTTATGGAAGGTAGAAGGTGTTTTGAACTTTTTCCACTGAGGAGGTTGTACTCTCAGGTTTCTTGCTTTTTGGACACTCTGATTACTGTTACATAAAGACTGTTGCTTTCACTGGGTTTACTGTCAAAGAAAAGTGAGGCAGTCATCTATATCCAGCAAGATGACATAGGCATCTGAAGTGCAGGATGGGCTTTTGGGATGTGAGGAAGAGCCTCACCTAGGAGGACGGTGGAGTTTCAGACAAGTCTGAGCACCTACAGCCAAGCATCCTGATGCTGAGCATTGCCATGTTTAAGTCCTGTCATGAATTGAACCATGCTGTCTGATGTCTCGTTGGCAGTAGTGCCATGACAGGAGTGACTTTCTGGTCCAAATCCTCCTTTTTAAAATTTTAATAGCAAAAGCAAAGTACTTCTTCAGGAAAAACAGTGTGCTAAGATCAACAACTTAAAAAACGTTTTAAATCTTATGGCCAAAGTTGTTCTAGGATTTGTGATGTATCCTAGAAACTACAGAATGTGTATCGAATCTCTGCTCTAATCACACCTGTATACTATAGTCCTTTTTAGAGATTTCCACTGCAGAGTTGATGTCAGCCCCTGTTTTCACTTGCATGTTTCTTGTGAGCTGCTTTTCAGCCTGCATCTTTCTCATCCAGATGTCACAGAGGCTTTCCTTAGGCTTTACCTTCCCCATGAAGACAGGTGCTTTTAAACCAAGAAGACAGAGCAGTTTGTTGCTTGTATGAATTGTCAATATGTGCAAAAAGCAGAGGTTGCTTGCTTTTGCTGATAACGTTACCTTGTGTTGTAAGACCACCGTTCTTCTTTGGGCAGGTGAATTCATGGGCTTGGTTCCTCTGAAGGCAGGCGTGATACTGTAAATAATGCAACTGATACAGAGAGAGGTGCGCCGGCAGACTCAGTAAAATGGTATAGCCTACGGGCTGAGAGTATCGCTGCTCTGCTTCTAGGAACAAGGTGTTTCGCTGATTTAGAGAGGCTGGCTGTGGTGGCTCCACACCACAGTGGGGTTTGTCTGCGGCTCGAGCTACTTGACTGAAAACTTCTGTGCCTTACGTGCAGTGTGGTGCTGCACAGCCGAAGGCAGGGCTTTTCACTAGTGCGGGGTCTTACTGCAGGGGGGTGAGGAGGTGGCCAAATACCTGGTGGTTTTTACCTGTCTGCTTCTGCATTGGGAGAAAATGTTTGTAGAAGGTGCTTGAGCTGTGAGTGGATGCTGCAGTGTTAACAGGCAGCTGTGAATGGTATTTCTTATCAGCCCCTGCCTTGTGATTAGCTTCTTGGTGCTTGCACGTAGCTTCTGAATAGATGTATTGCTTACCTCCACCACACAGTTCATTCTTTTTTTTTTTTTTTAACTTAGCAAATGCTAGTTCTGTTATTGACTATTACCTAATTTTTATAACTAAAATTTTAAAAATTGCTTTGGATTATGCTGGAGCACAAAATATTATAATTAAGTGGAATACCTGCTTTACTATTGCAGAGTACAGAAACTAGTAAGTTTTCCAACCTCAGCCTCTTATTAATCATTGTGTTAAAAATAGATTGATAAGTTTTGCCTCAAAGGATTGATGCAGGGAAAATCCTATATTCTCATTTTGTTTCCCCCCCTGTTATCAGGCTGATCCTTTTCCTGAGTCATTCCGTATTTCCTTTTCCAAGATGCTTTATATTCAGGATCTTCAGATGTTGGTTGAATCAGTGTCAGATTTCCTGAAATAGATATTTTAACTTGTACGTGCTGCATATTTCTTTTCGAGGTCCTGGTTTACCTTTATCACATGTTATTTCTTATGTTATTTCACTTACAGAATTTTAATTTTCATATAGTAGGTGAAATAGTATGTACGTAAGATTTCTGGTCTGCCTCTTTGCCTTATTTTGGCGTGCGAGCTTTCCACAGGGGGATGCTTAGCACGTAGGAAGAAGTGATTTTAATTTGGCGTACGCTGAATACAAATACAGTCTGAGATTGCACAAGAGCTGTGCCCTCTTGTGTTCACTTGGAACAGCAACCAAAGAATAAGAAAATAAAGCGAGTCTGCTGAAATTAGGTTGGCAGGAGTTGATACATCGTGCAGTCTCTGCCTCAGATCCCTGCAAGAGTCTCAAGCTATGGAAGCACCGCATTCTAGGACACCAGAATTTGACGATTTCTCTTCCTCCCTGTCCTGGGCAGTACAAGTTAGATCACTTTCATTTCATTTTAAAGGAAAAGAAGGCAAACTGTAAGAGCATGAAAGAGTAGAGTGCAATAATAAGTAAAAAGAGTAAATATGTGCAAAATCGTAATTGGGTCAATTTCCTTCTCCAAAAAAGTAACGTGCAGTAATGGAAGTTTTCCAAACTAAATCTTCCTAATCATGTTCTGTCAGGTTTTTAGAAGGTGATTTGGTATGCTTTGTGCTTGGCCAGTGAAATTATTTGATGATATGAAAGCATTCTGTTAATTAAATCCTTATTGTATTGCAAGTTAACACAGATGGTCATAAAACCAAAATGCAGTGAATGATGAGTTCAGCTTGTTTTCAGTGGGGCTGTAGGTATTTCTAACCAGTCTCCATTAGGCTAAAATCAGCAACATAATAACTGTAACTAGATTGTTTTCATGTTCGTCAAAATTCCAGTTTAGATTATTCACAGCTGCAGTGGAATATACTTGTATATGGATTTTTCTTGTGCATTTTTAAATACTAACTTTAAATTGATGCGTTTACTGTGCACCTCCTTCCATGGTCTTTAAGTTTATTTCCTGCAGAGAATTGCAATATATGTAAGCCATGTCTTAAGTTGGCCTCTTCTTTCACATGGAGAATATATTTTGGTTTGCATGAAGTGTCATTGTTTTTGAAACAGTATTGTTATGTTTTGTGAGGATGAAGTTTTTCACTTGTGATTTTTGTGAGAATTATGATTGCAGCGGGGGGGTTGTGGATCTTGTGACATTGCTGGATATCTATAAAAGTGTCATTTTATATGTAATACTTACAACACCTCAGTAAGGACTTTTTTGTTGCACATCAGGTGTTGCCTTGCTGGTTTGTGGTACTGTGGGAGGGAATCAGTCTGGAAAAGAAACAGGGGTTTGCTTCGTTGGGATTATGTTCTGTAAAACTGGAGTGGCTCAAACACGATTTTAGGTGTCATTAGAAATCAGAAACAGCCAATTTGGCTAAGTCTTTGTGAACCTTTTGCCAAGTCTAATCTGAGTTTCTTGTCAGCCTGACTAATTTCAGAGGTTTTCTTTTGCAGGAAATCGCATTGTGTGCTCGCCTTGTAGGGACTTGGACCCAGATAGAGAATGTGCGTATGAAATGAGATCATCTGCTGGCTTGGAATGAATATTGTTTTGTAGCTTAGGTTGGTACTCTGGTAAAAACTGAGATGTAGGTTATATAAAGAACAGATAAATCTTGACATCCGAGTGAACTGTCGAATACTATGGAGGATAAGATTTTAGTTTAAGGAAGAGTGAGGCTTTTGAATTAAACATGTAGAACTTTTAGACGCTTTTATAAAAAGTAAAATATATGTATACCATGTAAAAATCATGTCCAGATTGACAATTTGTATATTTAAGCAGTGTTTATATGGAAAGATTTTCCCATTTGGAGTATAACCGATGGCCCAATGTGTAAAAATCCTTATTCAAGCATAAGAATAGAAACCCAGATGGCATAAATCTGATAATTCACTTTACTAACGATACCCGAGACAAATGAAATAGCTGCAGCAAGAAGATAAGAGTTTTTAATAGCATTACCCCTTTTCCCTCATCTTGGCTAGTGTAACATATGCAGTCAGGTCAAAACAAAGCTGTTTGCTTCATGTTTATTTTCTTTAATTGTGGGACAGGTTTGCTGTATCTTATTAAAGTGAGAGTCCAGCTCTGAGAAAATCACTGTGTTTAGTAGAATATTGTGCAGACCAAATCCTTACAGATGATACCTGTAGATCACACATGCTCTAGCAAAACCACCAACAAACCCAAATACTTGAGGTCATTGGTGGAAGCATCCACTGTGGTTTAATGCTAAGGGTATGCTGGGGATAAATAATTTGTGATCTTTGCTTTTGTAACTGAAAGCAAAAGCTAGTCTGAGCCATTTGTTTCCTACCAAAGCCTGGAAACAATAAGGTTTTGGAAACATGAGTTAAGTGTAAGGCATTGTTTCAGCTCTGCGTGTAACCCATGGAGTGAGGTTAAGCAACGTGCTAAGGACTGGTCTGGGCTATCCTTTTATATCACCAGTTTCTACTATTGTTTTGTGGCATATTGCCTTGGAGACTGAGGTGATGACAGGCCTCAATTTAGAATTGCAATTATTTATGTGTAACCTGTTCATAAGCTGTATCTCATCTGAGAGTTCAGGACATCCCTACTAGCTCACGGTGTGGGAGGACACCCACCTTCTACAATCCTCAGGGACAAGTTTTCCAGGAGAGGAAGACTGGTTCACGTACATCTGTATGTTTATGTCCACTCTTTCCAAAGCTTAGTTTTTTTCTAATACTCAATGATCTTAAGGGTCTTTTCCAACCTAAGTGATTCTATGATTCTGTGGAGGCATGGGATTACTGATAAGGCAAGATTTGTAGTCCACTGCAATTTTTTTTCCTTTGGGCAGATTGGTCTTTGGTTGTCTTACTGTGCCGGACCCAGTGTGGCCACCTTCCAGGGCAATTATGCCTGCCTGGCCTGCTCTTGACTATGGTCCTCACCTCGGCTGCTGTTTTCGTTCTCTTGCTTGAGCTGTTCAAGTCCTGCACGTGAACAACAGATGGCTGTGGTACCTGCCAGAATGAATGGTGAGGTTTTCATCTTTACTGCCAAGATGTTTCTGACTGAGATTGTTAAAGTTTCTTTAAGTAAAGGCAGTGAATTGCTGTCAACAGGAGTCCAGAGAAAGGCGGGATAGGAGTGCCACATGGTATCAGTGTGGAATTGGGGCACTTAGCAAGAAACTGTAATTTTCTGCATAACTTTGCTTTTTCCTTCTTTGGCTGTTTCAAGGCATGTTAGCTTTGGATAAGCTTATTATTTCTCTTCAGGTATCCAACATAATCTCTTTCAGTTACCCCCATGTAGTTAAAATGGTCTTTTAATTAATTTATTTTTTTAATTATTAATTATTAATTAATTATTTAATTAATAACCCTTTGCTGTGATCTTCCTGATCCTGTAAATTATAGCATTTGGAATTGCTCTGTAGTTGGGTGAGTATCTAAAACTTCTGGGTTTGATGCTCAAAAGACAAAAATGTTGATGCTGGGTCCCAGAAGTGATGTTCAGTTCCTGTGCTTCTGATGAACGGCTGTTAGTCTGTAAAATGAAAATCACTGACACTATGGTAAATTAACGTTGTCGAGGCCATACTGTATGACTTGAAATGTGGCAAAGTTGTAAGACCTTGAGAAAGGATACATTGAGAATGCAAGTAGAGGAATGCCATTGTACAATGCAGTTTTTCATGAGCAGAGGAGTTTTTGTCAAGTTTAGGAATAATTGAAATGAGTCCCTTGCTACCTGAAAAAAAAAGTTGAAAAATCACTTTTGATTGCCTGTGGATTGTAGTAGGTCAGTTAATTTGAGTATAACTGACTATTTCCAGAGCAGAGTGAAAAGGAATACAGTCTTACTTGTGGAATATTATCAAAGATATGGGAAAACACTTTGGTAGTTTAAGGCTGGACTGAGTGACCCGGGAGTCTATATATCCTTAAACAATGTGTGTGCTTTGTGCGTATAGATCATTTTAGAACTGATACTCAGCATTGTTATATGGTTTCAATAGAAGCCCCAAGGGTCCTTTTAATCTTTATGCTCTGAAATAACTTGTTCTGTGCTTTAGAATTAAGGGTTGGTTTGTTTGCTTTTTGTTTTGTAGGGAGAAAATTATATACTACAATATCTTTTCTTTTAGTTTTGAGGCTTTCTTAGCATTGTGGCATATTCCTAATCTGTTCAGAGTTCTTGGTCCATCTAAGCGTGAACATAGCAAGCAGAAGGAGCTACAGTAGAGGAATATTCTACTTCTGTAAATTCTGAATCAGCATTAATTATGATTGGCTTTCTTTGTCGGTGACACAGATGTGATCCCTTAGAGTAAATAGAAAAAAATGCACAAAAAGGAGATTAGATGGGATGTTGCCCTCCAAAAATGTGTAAATGCATGGGTTCTCAAGAACAAAACTGTGATCTTGAAAGCCCCAGCACATGTGCTGCTTTATTCCAGTTATGTCTAGACTGCATACTCCATTTGATTTTTGAAGTTCTGCAGATACTAGAACTGCATATTTCTGCATGCCCCCAACCGCCCCCTTCTTCACTAGTCTGGGGCATTGAGGACTGACTGGAGCCAAGGTGGAGGATCTGACAGGTATGCTCTGGCAGCTCCTGGTGAGTGGTTGGGTGGTCAGGCTCTCCACAACGTACAGGGGTCAATACCACTGTCTTTGGAAACATAACCAAAAGAGATGGAAAACGACTTCTTATATCAATCCTACTAGCTGGAGCCAGTGCCCTAAAAGCAGGAGACCCAACTTCAGTTTCCTCTGCAGCTTGGCAGTAGTGCGAGGTTCTAGACCTGGCTTTTGGGTCCAAGTGTTTACAAGGTTAGTGCTTTAGTACATAACTTTTAGGCACATCTTTTATGGGATCTAATTGTAATTCTGCTCCCAGCGTGCTACTAGTTTATCCTTTTCTTTCATAAGTAGGTCTGTAAGAAATCAAAACGTACATTGGTGTTAGCAGCAGCTTTCTTTTTGCCTGCATACTCAGATTTGATTTATAATCTTGATGTTGTCGGCATCTGACTCTAATTAACTGGATAAATGAAGCTGAGATCTTGACTGAATTAGCAGCTGAAGAATGCATCTTACCAGAAGCAGATGGAGAGAAAAAACAGTGTGTTTAGTTTATGGCCATTCCCCTGGTTTATGGCCATTTCCTATTTTTAAGGGAAAAAGTTCTGCCAAATCAATTCTTGTCAAATGCTAATTAAATTATAGTGATGATTAATCCTGATGTAAATATATTATTTCAATGTTTAGGAGAGTTATAAATAGTTTGAAGACTTAAGAGCCCTTGTGAATATATACTTAGTCTGGAGTGCATTTGGGAGAGAGAAAATGACAATTAGATAATTCAGTGACAGTTTATGCAGTTTAATTTATCCTTTGTAAGTAATGTTTGTTGTTATAGCCTCTGTTGTAGATAGAACTCAGTTAAATCTTTTTGTTGGTAAAAAAATTCCTTTTAGTGACATTTATACTGTCTTCTGTAACATCTTCCTTTTCTTTTCTTACTAGAAATCTTACAGTTTTACAAAAAAAGCAAGTGTTGCCATTTCTAGGTTGTGGAAAAAGAAAGTGAAGCAGGAACGTAGTCCCTAGGGTTACTGAACAGGCTGAGAATAAAA
This sequence comes from Fregata magnificens, assembly GCA_013389945.1. NCBI lineage: Eukaryota > Metazoa > Chordata > Aves > Suliformes > Fregatidae > Fregata > Fregata magnificens. Next base: position 102,590 of record WAAD01005439.1, read on the forward strand.
TCCATGTCTGCTAGCTAGCTCTATCCGGTGCCTTAAATGCTGTGGAAGGAATATCCTTTCATGGCACTTTCTACTGCATGTATTAAGAAAGTGAGCAAGCAGCTTCAGTGGTTGCATTACTCTATGTATAGTCTGATTCTTAACTTTGATTAGTGTGTGAACAATGTGGAAAAAACTACCAAGTGAAAATGCTATCTTGTTAATTAAAAAAAAAACTCCCGAGCCTTGCTATCAGAATATTTTATCTGCTGCAAGAACAGGTCAGCCCCTTACTCATTACTGGTGAAAAGACTTCCTTCAAGAGGTAGCAAATCTTGGTGAAGAGCTGTTAGCACTGTTACTATGCCGCACAACTTGTTTTTTTCCAGCCAGCCGCTCTGGTCACCAGTCAGTGCTCCTCAGGAATGTGTTTGGAGGCAACCTTCAGGGAAAGCTCCATTCGGGTTCCAGATTGATGAGGTAAAGCAACAGACCTTAGCATTTCCTTAGTCCATCACAATGGCGCCTGCAACACCTCAGTTCACCACTGTGCTGGCAGATGTATAAAACAAAGTCGGAGGTTAATTTATTGGTAGTGGAGAAAAGAGATCTCTGCTCCTTCATCTGCAGTATTCTATGAATTATATGCTTATGCAAGGTGAAATGCTGAATTTTTCGATGCACCGTAATTTATGATGCATTTGTTGCTAACAGGGAAGAAAGATTTGCCAATTTTCAGTCTTACATATTATATATACAAGCTGGAAATAAATATTTTTTGGCTTTTGTTGGAAGGGTCAAATTTATCTGGAAGTGAAATGGAAGATAATGTTATATACCACCAGTATCTGCAGCCTTTTGGAAAAAAAAGGTTTCTCTTTCTTGTCACAATAAAGAAATAGTTTGACATTAAAAGTAGAGTTGTTTCTAATAAACAAACAAAAAAACCTTGCAGTAGACTATTGCATCTGCCATAGTATGGAGACAAATAGTATGTGTGTGAAAGTGCCAGCTAGTGCAGGAACATAACGGTATCCTGTTACACATTTGCATCAATTACACAGGGCAAACCGCTGTGTCACTGAGGGAGCGTTCTGTGGTGGCCACCAGTGTTTTCCAAGGTGAAAGGGTAATTATTTTGCTGTTAGTTCTTAATTTATTAATAGTCAGCACCAAATGTTAGGGTAAAGGATTATTCCAAACATAGTGACAGATCAGCTGTGTGGAAGATGCAGTGATTTTACTGCTGATAAGAAAAGCTATTAGAGTAAAGATAAAGGGCAGTTTGGAATCCGAATGCTGTTGAGTGGCATTTAAGAAAAAATGAAAAGTGAAATGAAACTCTGTACTGGTATAACCTGGTACCAGTCTACAGGGGTAAGTGAAACTTTAGGTTGCCGTTCCAGCTAACTGTTTTGGTCATACGAGTATTGTAAAAGAGACAGTCGAGAGCCTGATCCCACTTACATTTAAATAAAAAGAAGTCAGACTTTGAGAACTTGGACTGGGTCTTAAAAGTCAGCGCTAAGTATATGAACTCAGACTAAAGTAAATGTTACCAAAGAAGATACATTCAATCCTTTATTGTGCTTACACTGTTTCTGTTTCTTCAGAGAGAGACCGATCAACTTTATTTGTTGTTTGTTTTTTTTAATAAGTGCTGACTTTTGATTGTGAAATGGCAGATGTTTTGCTTTAAAAACCAACAACACAAAACCCAGTATTTTCGTGACTGGAATTCCTTGCACCAATAATGATTTCCCTAACTTGCCATGGACACTGTATGTTTCTGTAAGTAGCGCTCAGGTGTTTCCATCAAGTTTTCAAAAGTGCGAACTGATTAGCAGCCGTTTTGGGGGGGTGGAAAGGCTTAAAATACGTATTTGTCTTTGATATATTATGGTTGAAAAATCAGATGAACCGCTTTCTTCAGATAATATGCCTCAAAAAGTTGCTGGGAAACCAAATGCTTTTAATTTTGTGCTAAACTTAAACATGTCTGAGTAAAGCACGCAAGATTGTGTTGCGGCTTCTGTTGAAGGACAGCAGGTTCATTGTGTTCTTGCAGGGATGACATTTAAAAGCCAGGATTACTCCTGAAGTGCACTTCCCATTAGCCTGCTCTCATTTGAACCAAGAGTGCTCCAATGATGCGGCTTTTTCTGCTGGAGAAAATCCACGTTGTATGAACTGTCTTTGACTTTACAGATAAAGAAAACCTGAAAAATTTGTTTCACATTTAGCCAAATGTCTGTAGTATTATTTGTAGACTACTTGCATGCTGGATAGCTGTATGCAATATGGCATTCACACCTCATATGTACAGAGTACACAGCTCCTTAAACTCTTTGGTGTGTGCAGAAACAGCAAGGGTTTTTTTTTCTCTTAGATGTTTTTGAACTGCAACATCTATAAAATTCACTGAATGGAATACAGAGAGAATTACTTGCCTGTTTCGCTTCCTGGGTTCAGTTTATATTTTCATTAGATTAAATCAGGAATAACTTGGGTAAGACCTAACATCCAAAGTGGAATAAACAAAGCTTTCGGAAATCTAGGCTTGAAGGGACAGTTTCATGCTTGGAGTAAAGTTATTCACTAGGTTATTCTCCTGAGGAATATCTCAATTTGCTGTTGTTGCTTGCTTTTGTCTTCTGGGATCTGTGTCCCTAAGCTAAAATCACAACCTCTGCTGGTAGCTGGCATAAAAGAATGTATTTACCATGTTGCATAAACATGACAAAAGCAAACTTCTGTTCGGTTTTTCTTGAGATATTTGCCTTTATTGAGTGGGGCGAGTTCAGGAATCTCTTCTTCACATACAATGGTTTTTTGTTTAGTGACAGATTTATTATTAAGGAGAGAGGCTGTACGGGAGATAGTGGGAGAGGAAGTGAAAGATATATAGAAATACATTATTTGATTTTAAACCCGTGGAATTACTTCCTTGTCTAATGAACAATGTAATGAAATGCATTAAGAAACCGTTGCCTATCCCTGCCTCCTCAAGGCCTGTGGAAGAGAATTGAAGGGGATTTGCCCTCTTGTAAACACTCAGAGACGATTGCCGGGGCAGGGGGGGTCGTTCCGCACGGACACCACTGAAGGGTGGGGCAAGGGGACAGGTCAGAGGAGGCAGGATCAGCCGTCTGGGAGGAGGACAGCACGGAACCAGGAAGCCTCTAATCAACTACTAAGTTTAAACACAGTTCAATAAGTAGAGCTAAAGCACACTTAAAGTCATTTCTCTTCTTTCATGGATTCAACGGCTTTGTTTACAATAGCTCTGCAAAACAGGCCTGCTTAGGAAACTTGGGTTGGATTTTAAGCGTGATTTTTAGATGTTCTACATTTCTTGATTTTGAAGTTTTATATTTAAACATCCAAATACTATGTAGTAGGGTGGGAAAAAAAATAAAATCGGTATTTTCTGATGAAGTTGCATTCTGCAGAAGTTGAATTGACTGAAAAAAGGTGAGTTGTTTGTGCAGTACTGCCTGCCTTCCTGCAGAATATTTTTTTTTCCCTTCCAAATCTTCCTTTGTATAAAATTTTCATGGTATTGCGTTGTTTGGGTTTTTTTATTAGATTATTTTAATTCCAAAATGTCTAGTAAGTGCTCAGCATGTCTCAGTGTTCGAGGTTTGGTCATGCTTAGCCATTTGCTAAACTCTGCCAATGAAAAAACCACAGGGGGTTGGCAAAGCTATTGACAATGCCTTTTGCAGTGTTTGAGCACAGTAATAATAAACTGGGCATTGCCCTTTATTCCGCCTGATTGGAAAAATCACCTGTGAATTTACATGAAACAACAAACCAGCTGCTGCGGAACTGGAGTCCAACCCACAACCTCACTTACCTGAAATGCTTCTGATGTTCCTAAAACAGCTGAATAAACATAGTGTAGGTGACAGTTTGAGAGGGAAAAGGAAAGAGGATATGGTGCATATGATGAGACAATTGCATAACTTTCTGTTGCAGTTACTGTAACCGATTATATGGAAAAAAGAGTATTTAACTTGTGTTTTGCTTCACTTAATGCAATTAAAGAGAAAATAATGGCAGTCTGATACCATGTGGCCAGCACGTACAGGTCACCTTGATAGCTGCTAGGACAAACAATTCAAAACAAAAGCACAGCTGAGGAATGGATAAAGTGGGAATTCTGCAATTAGGTGTTTTAAGTTCTGGGAAGAATAGTAATTTATTTATTACACAAGGCTTATGTATATTAATGCAGTTCAGGAATTCTACAGAAGTGATACTGCCTTCCAAACAGCCACTACTGTGAGTAACAGTATATTTTGTGATAACAGCTTGGCCTTCTCTAATGTTTCACTTCGGTGCAGTTGATAGCATCTCAAGAAGTATTGGTGAAATGTGGCGGACTAGTAAGGCTCCGTGTAGTAGTTGGTTTTTCATTTACTGGCATAAGTCAACTGCATGAACTGTTAATGGTCAGAAGTTACTTTTACTAGGCCAGAACCAAGTGCCAGAGCAGTCACAAGGGCTTGTCTTAAAACCTAGCACTCCATTGACAATTTTTATTTTGAATGCAACAACTGCCATTTCTTCGAAGGCTATCGTTTGATCGTAGTGCTAATTCATGATCATAACACCCTATTTCCATGAAACAAAATAAAGAGAGGATGTTCCCACAGAACAGGATATAATGCTTGAAAAAATATTCCTTGCAGGTAAGCAGAAATGATTCAGATTGATTCAAATGAGTGAAAAGAATAACAGAAACCTGTACGAACACTACAGATGCACAGCCATTATTCTGATCACTCAGCCTGATGCTTTTGCTCTTTGCAAATTATTTTGAGTGCATCAGTGAGCATAAACAAACCATATTTTTACTGGCATTTCAATTATCAGCCTAGTGAAATGTATCAGAGGTGCCGTATTGCTAATGCTTACAGCACAAAGGTATGTTTAAATAGTGAGAAATTCAGTTCTTGACTAGGGTGCTGTCATAGATGCTTGGATTTTTAAATACCGGTGGGACCCTTCTGTTCAAATGGCTTGACCTGTGTCACTTGGAACAGGCATTTTTGGTTAATAAATCATCATGAAGCTTGTAATTCCTGCTCGAGCTATAGCAGCTCTATTTGGAAAAAAGGTCTGATTCTCAAAGAAATATTTCTGGTGATGGAGAATCCTGGGTATATTGTTCCAATAATTAATCACTGCTGCTGTTAAATTATTCTTCTCTTTTAGTCTGAGTTTTTCTAGCTTTGGCTTTCAGTGACTGCATCTGATGAGGTCTTTTGTTCCTGGATTAAAGATCCATTGCCTATTAGAAACCTCTTCCCTGTGCAAGTATCTGCTGGTTTCTGATGAATTCTCTTCCCCACTGCCTGCTGAAAAAGCACATTGATTAGAGCCTTTTCAGGCTTATGGGCAGAAGTCATCTTTCCCACCGTGGCTAACTCGTTGTGAGCTTCTTTGGGACTTTTTGAAATCTAGAAATGGTTGTTAGGACAGCACTGTACAAGGTGTAGTTTCAGCGCTTTGCATTGATTCACTCTCATCACTGTATCTCCTCAGTATTCTTGCTATTCATATAAAACAAGGTTTTGCTCTAGGAGTCTATTTTTCACTAACCATAAATTAGTAAAATAGTCATAATTATTCCTGCTTTTTAGGTTGTGGGTGAGGTTGCCATCTTGAGAGTGATCTGCATCTTTTGTTCTTAAGCGTTAACTTGTGTGTGATTATATTAGAATTCGTGTGAGATTAGCTGATTTATGTAACTGGTGTGGCCCCGTTCACCGACTTCTGTTATACAGAGTTTGCTACCAGAGATTTTATATTTATCCATTTTCTTTCCAGTCATTGATAAAAATAGCAGTGCTGGCCCAAAGTCTCTGAGACTGCTAAAACCGTCCCTCTTAAATGATTCCACATTTACATCTTTTTTGTGATATCTCTTCAATGGTTTTCAATCCTTGTGGCGAACCTCATTAGTTTTTGTATAGTGACAAATGTCAGTATAGAAATGTCATGCTTTAAAGAAAATGTCATGCAGTCACATCTGTTACAGACTGTGGTTAGCGTCAACCTATAAGGTACCTATAAGGTAACTACCTTATCAGCTGGTTTTGTAATATATTTTAAAAAGTTTGTTAAGCTGTGCTTTCCACATAACTATGTTGATTACTGTTAATTATGCTGCTATCCTTTAGTCCTGTTTGCATACACTATCTTGTCATGATTTAGCTTTGTATTGATGTTAATCTGACTAACCTGTAGTTAATTGGGTCATCTACTACCAAACTTTTGAAGTAACGATAAAGCATTAGGATTTTTCCAGCTCTAGACTTTATTCTAAGAAGAAACACTCTGTTCTGAAAAAAAAGTTAAATCTTTCAAAGAGCTGCCTGTCTGGTCCTGGAAATTTAAACATCTTTCCTTCTAGTAGTTAGTGTTTCACATGTTGCCTAGTGAGTGGTAGTGTAGAAAGCATGTCCTTTTCTCAGTAGAAGAGTAATATTCCATTCTGCCTCTTTCCAGTACATCTATACTGTGTCTAAATTACTTAAATAATAGCAAAATCTCAGATAATTTGACCCATCCTTATTTTGGAAAGCATATCTTATATTGCTTAATATATTTGTAAAGAATTTGCAATTGTTTCTCAACAGCCATTTCAAAGGAAGGCTGACACTCTCTCGGTGTATGATTGTAGGAACCCAAGAGTTGAAAACCGAAACAAAACCAAGGAAGCTCAAAACCAAACAGGAGCTGTGGGACTGAGACAACCAAGGCTATGTTTATGTTAGCAAATATGGTGGTGTGGTATAAACATATCTGTAGATTACAGCAATTGGTGCTGAGGACCTGATGCCTATGCGATACATGTTTTTAGATACTTTGAACTAGCTCTAGCCCCTCCTGCAGACTAAATGTCTGTTGGCATTTAGAGCACAGCTTCTGGTTTCGTTTCATCTCCAAGAAATCCCACTGATAGGCTCTGAGACTGCTCCATGTTGCAAACGCAAGCACCGTATGTGAGGGTGGTGGCTGAAATTCACTTCAAAAGCCCACATGTGATCTGAATTAAATATTAATACAGACACACTCCAGGTTGATGGTGTTTGGGCTTTACAAACTAGGCTGCTTGTCTTGGATTCTCTGCTGTATAAAATAGGATCAAGTTACCACACTAATAACTTTCTGTGGTGTTCTCTAAAGGCAGGTGGCAACCCACATTGCACTGGAAGAACAGTTTTCTGGCATGTACCAAATGTCCTCACAGATACGTTGGGATGGTGCATCCACACAGAAGGGAAGGACTCACTTCAAAAGGGAGGTACTTGTTCACGCTTGTGTTGTACTGTGGGAGAGGCGTTGTGTTATCAAGCACACCAAGTGAGTTTAGAGCCCTCTGAATTCTGTGTGTAAAAATTCCCTATTCTGTGCAGTAAAGTCCAATTCAAATGTTCTGAGAACAAACTTTGGCTTAGAATATCTCTCTGTTAGTTCTTTTACTGGGTGAGAATAGTTGTGGCATGTTTTGCAGCGCCATACAGAAACAAATTTTCTTATGGAAGTTGAGGTACATTATGAATACTTCATGAGCTGATTATTTATTTATAATAGTTATGGTTTCATTAAAAATGGCACTACCTGCTGGGCAGCACAGCTATGCTTTTAACAGTTTTTATCAGGTTGTTAAAATTACACAGATGATGAATATTTCAATAGTGAGAAAGAGCAAACCATTTAACAAACTACACTTGTTTGAGAAACTTATGTTACCTAAAATGGCAACGCCTGTTAATTTGTGTAAATAACCAAAGCTGCATATTAAGAAAGGGAACTTAAGGTTGCCCATAGCAATTTCAGCAAATCAGAAGGGTGACTTTTCTGAAGCAGCAAATCAGTGTCTAGAAATCATTTTAGTCCACACTGGATACAGCAAAATTAATGTTTTCAAAGGAGCAGATCTAAACAGAGGCAAAATTAAGTATGTTAATGATTTAAAAATTATTCTTCCCCCCACCCCAATCAATAACGTAATTAGTGTACACTGGTAAAAATGGTGGGTTATAGGGACGGATAGCTAGCTTTGCTATTCACTGTGTATAATTAGAATTGTGACTATCGGTTATAATTACAACATGAATTTTTGTTCATGAATATGCTTAGTGTAGTTTTAAGGATTTCCACTTGGTGGAGCTTTATGATTGAATTTTTAATATATAAAATTCTAAATATTTGTGATTCAGACTTAGTTCCTTCTCCACTGTAATGAAACAAAATAAATTTGAGAAAATGAAATGAAGAGTAAGTTTCAGGTGTTTAGTATTCCCTTTCGGTTGATTCTTGGATCAAACAATGATGTCTTTTACAAGGTCTGATTATATTACTTGAAAATTCCTTGATGTGATTAATTTTAATATTTTGAAAACAGGGTGGCATAATGGCTATAATAGTTACTGATAAGTGTATTATATTCAGAAGTTTAGTATTACTGCTCTGCGAATTTGTGTATAGTTATACATATATATTTAAAAAAAATCCCTCCGAAATTCGTAAAGTATTTTCAGCTGAAGTAGTGTAATAGTAGTGTAAAATAATCTTTTATTCTTATTGTTTAGGGATTTATTACATTCTGAAGGATCCTAAAGAATTTTAGAAATTACTTTCTCAGAATAGAATGCCTGAAAAGATGGAAGACTTGACAGGAATGTAGGGTGACACAATGTGTGAGATTTCTCTCCTTGGAGAAACCAAAACTAGACTGGACAAGGCCATGAGTAACCTCACTTAATGTTGAAATTAGCCCAACTTTGAGCAGAGGACTGGACCAGGAAACTTCTTGAGATCCTTTTCAACCTAAATTATTCTGTGATTCTGTACGGCAAATTTTTAGCTGTGAATTGTGGTGACAGGCACATAGCCACTAATTTGATGGTTTCAGGTTTTGGTTTGATTGATTTGTAAAGTAGAAGATTTTGGAACAAGCAACATTTGGATAGGATTGTGGAGGAATGGAGAATTTAGTATATAAATAAGGAGACGGCTGTCTCTTGGGAGTGATTAATACACAGTATGTGGTAGAATTACTTTACCCATTATCAAAATATATCTGCATAAAATGTAGCAACATTTCAACGCTCATAGCAGGTAACAAACAAGGTCCTCCACACATTTTCGCAGCCTGCGTGAGTATTGCTGTGGGAGACCTCAGTTCCTCCATATGTATATCATACATAATTTAAAGCGAATATACTGCTCAGATCTTTCCACCCCAGGCTTTCCATCAATTTTTCGTGTTTTCTGAGGGATTCTTCCATTCCTTATGTTCCTGATTCAGTCTAGTCTCTCATTCCCCAGGCTTCTGAATTGTTACCTTGTCTTCTCTGAAATTAACATTATTTTTCTCAGATAGTGTTTTGTTTTATTTTTAATGCTTACTATATAAAATAAAATTTTAATTTTAAATAATGTGAGTTGTGGATAGCTGGTAAAAGGAAAATTGGATGTTCTGTAATACCTAGTTATAGATCTGACTAGATGTTCTCTTTGTTTTTCTTTGCCTTGTTTGTCTCTAACGTGGGCAAAATTTAGGTATATACATGCAAGAATTTAAATTTAAAAAAATCAAATGAACAACTGAAACCACCCNCTTGACTTTAGAATCTGAAGTAGTATATTGGGAAAGAGGGAAGAGGGATAATCACAATAAAGGATGAATTCCTGCTTTAAAATAATAACTTTCAAGTATGAGATACAAAATATCAGCTGCAAACATGAGAAATCTATACAGCAAGTAGTGGACATTCCCCAGATTATGAGTGAATAGAAAAATGTCTTGGCAGATTGAGAGAAAACCTGAATGTATGTCTGACAGCCGTTGTCTGAATGTCACGCAGTGATCGAGCAAACCAAAATAAAGGAAACCAGGTCATCTTGACTGGGGCTGTGCTTAGTGCCACACAGATGTAGTCTGACTGTCTTTAAAAGAAATCAGTTTGGATCCCTCAGGCAGAGCAGCCGTGTTAGCATGCCAGCCTTGCCAGGCTGATTAGCCCTGTGGAGGACCATGTCCCCGCACAGCGCTGCCTATACCTTTCTGTGCCTTCAGGTGCCCACGCTGGCAAAGCAGACTAAACTCCTGCACTGCCTTTTCCCCTGGATCAACGAGACTGGGGTGGGGTTTTGGTTTGTTTTTTGGTTTGGTGGTTCTTTTTGGGTTTTGTTTTGTTTTTTAAATGAAGATGGATTTTAAAAAAGTATAAAATGTTCCTAATGAATCTTTAATGTTTTTACCGTTACCCTGCCTTCCAACTTTACCAGACTAGGAAACAGGAGAAGAAAAAAGCATAAGTGGAATAGCTGACAACAGGGATCCTGAGGGAAAATATCTAGAGAAAGAAATAGCTTTTGAGGCCAAACTTCCGTTTATAAAAAATACATCTGTAGGAATGCCGTGTGTGCATTTATTCAGTGTTATGTATTTCTATATGTAGGCACGTAATTTAAGATACAGTTAAATAAGTTTAAAATGTTGTAATTAAAAACCATCGTTAGGGTGATCTGTGGGAGGTGATTACAGCAGACTGAAAGGTGTCTCTTTCTCACCTCTCCTCACGCCTCTGAACTGCTTTGGAGATGCACAAGTGGGATTCTTTCCCGGGCATTGTTAACGTGGTTGAAGTGTGTGCGGTTTTGTTGACTGCATGAGTAGGGATGGTTTGGCCTAAATTTCTAGTATTGCAGAATTAATTTCAGGTAGTAAGTCCTGTTCAAGGGAAAAATCTACCATCAACGTATCATACCAACTAGTTCTTCAATAACTCTTTTAAAAACTTGTTCAGCTGTTAACTTGTAGAAGGAAAAAAAGTGAACTGAGAATAACTGAAGAAAGGTGGTGTTTGCAGAGAGATGTTTCTTCTTAGCTGTGTTGTTTTTCATGCTGGTATTGAACTACTATTTTTTTCCTTGTGAAAGCAGAGTAGAATCCGCATATTCTGGAGTCACACCTTCTGTGTTGCCCTAAGGGGTGATGCAGCTCGCTTTTCCCGTCAGGACGGATGAAGAAGAGAGTTCAAGCAAAGCCTAGGGACATATTGATCCTTGCAGACCTGAAGCCGTGATCAGAGAAGTAACCACACGCAGGTTATGTTTTGCATATCTACTTGATACACCGTGAGCAGTCTCTCCTTTTAGGGAAGGTGTCTGGGGAACTACTGGCTCCTGCTGGTTTCCCTGGCTCCAGATTTGAACCCTGAAAGTGTTTCAGATGGTATTTCTATGGACTCTGCCCATTTGTAGTTGGTATATGTAATAGCTTCAAAAACTACTGGCAGAATAGCTATTCCAATAGCACCTCGATTCTATTTGATGCAATACATAGCATTTAAGTGGGATCTTGGCAGAAAGAACTCAATAGATGAGATGTGCACTGCAAGAAGGAAGGTACATTTGCTTTGCTGCATCCAGCCTAGTTTAGAGTAATGTAGGTGATACTTTGGACATATACTATTGCTTCCTTAAGTTTTATGGGTTGTATGCTCTGCCAGACCTTCTTGTGTGTGGTGGTCTTGACTACGCAGAGCATTATCTGAGCATAGATAGCAAAAGTTGAAGCCCATCTGCACAGCCAAGGGAAGATGTAGCAATTGCCTCTGCTGATAGCAAAACAAACCATAAACCCCTCGTGTTATATCATACATTTTGTTCCAATTCATAGTTTTGGTTCTTGAGGCCATAGTGTAACTTTCTAAGAAAGAGATGGAATGAAGGATTTTGTGTGGCATGTCGTATATACATTAAATCAATGTATACATTCAAGTATACATTAAAGTGTGAACTAGCTTTTGGACCTATGTTTAACAAATTGTATCAGGGTTCAGGCCAGTCCCCCAAACCTACTGACAGACTAATGGGTAATGTGATGCTACTAGTTTTGCAAGCATCAGTGGAGGCTGTTCAGGCTCACAGGGAGCTCCTAGGTGAAGTGCCCCATGCAAGGCAGTCAGTCTGATGTTCTCCGTGATCTGGTCTTTCTGCTGAGATACGCATGAGTTGGGCAGTCATGAGGAAGGGAATGCTGTGCGTGACTGGGGCGGTATTGCCAGTCTTGAATATTTGAAAATTCTAAGTGTTTGTGGGTTGTTTTTTTTTTTTTAAACAAAATCATTAGACTTGTCTGAAATAATAAAAACAACTCCACCTCTTTCTATTTGTGTTTTGGATTTGCAGGACTTCTTCCTGCTGTGTGGGCTTTTCCTGCATGTCTTCGATTAAAAGATGAGCCTTAATAATCTATACACCCTAAGCTTATGAAACTGAAGATGTCAGCCCTGTCTTTGCCTCCTGCTCCACAACTTATTCTAATGCTTTTCCTACTCCCAGCACATCCCCAGTTCCACTTTGCAATTCCAACTTCTCGATGAACTTCCTTCTTCAGCTACCCCACTTTGAAGTCTTCCTAATCTTGCCAGCCTGCACCATGCTGTGGTTCTTCCCTGAATGAATCATTGTTGATGTGATGTGTTTGGGGTGTTGGACTACAGCTGTCAGCCATGGCAAGGATACTTGTGCTTTGCCAGTGCTGCTGCAGTTTCTTGCTCAATAGACAGAAGGGGTTTGCTGGTGCAGGCTGCTACCTGCACCTAGTATAATGGTTTCTAGTCATACAAGTGGGAAACTGCTGTGCCAGGACTTTATTGCCTATGATTACCAGCAGAAAAATCTCCACTAAGCCATAGTACTCTGAGAAATGCCATGAAATTGGTATCCCTACCCATGAATGGGGATATTTCTAAGGAGACATCAGTTTAGATATTCAGCTATGAGTATACAAGGCAGAACACACTTGAGCAATACCACTAAAAAGGAGTTTGCTGGTAGCATTGTAGCAGCTTTCTCAGTTTAGGATGGATTTCTTTTTATTTCTCATCATTCTTTACCTTCACCTCATGTGTGGAATGCTGGACACCAGCAGCATTACACCCACAAGCATTAGGTGACTTCTGTCACCCAGCCTGAGGTGCAGTTGTAATGAAATGCACCGCTATTTTGTATAAAGGCAGAAGCCAGGCACTGTGTTCCAGCATGGTGCCATTTTTGGGCAGGATGTTGTGCAAGAATTAAGAAAGGCAATCTGGTAATCTCAAGCTTGGTTTTAGCCTGCATTTGACAGAGCAGAAGGTGGGGATGCAGCGCCATAACAGGAAGGACAAAGTTTAGTTTGGAAAGACAAAGCTCAGCGCATCACTTGAGTTAATATTGCAAAATGCTGCATGTAGTGGGATCCCACCTGGGGTAGGTTATTAGGAATGATTTACAAGGATTAAACAGAGGGTCTGGGAGCAGAGGTAAGAGTCTCTGTATCTGTGAGGACTTGAGAAATGCCAAGCTCTGATTTTGTTACCTGATGTGTTATGCTAACCCCAAATATCAAGTCTACAGGTGTGCTGTTTGCTTAACACAGAGGCTGTGTTGGTTGCTCACTTTTTATTTTGTTCATTGTAAATGAAGAATTGCCATAGCAACTACGTGGTACATGACACAGGTTTTTGATATTCAAAAGGTTGATTATTTAACTGTGATGTGAAAACTTAGGAGCCTCTTTGCCCTTCAGGTAATGGAGAAAAAATCCTGTAAATAAAATGCTTGCCTTGTTTTTAATATTGTTTTCCTGCACAATGGTACCTTGATTTTTCTTTAATTTCTTAATTTGTATCTTGTATAACTCTTGCGTTGCTTGGGTTTACCATTTTTATTGCTCTTAATCAGCCAGTTAGGGAACCAGTCTGGATCTGGGATTGTTCTTGGTGTTCTGTTGGGATCGACTGCAGCTAATGAGCACCTAAAGATATAATGGAAAATATGTAACTGAAAGGTTGGATCTGTTATTAAGAGCTGCAGAAATTAATAGAAACCACATCAGAAATCAGCTTTTTTTCATGAAATGCCCTGATACTTTAGACAGGGTTTGCTTTCTTGTATTTCAGCAGTTCCACTTCTTATCAAAAGCAGAAACTGTAGAAGTGAGCAAAAGCAATTTTAGCTAAATATGCTTTTTTCAAACTCAAAAGTGTGTCCAAAGGCTTCATAACTTAATATAGGTTACTGGTTCACACATAATCTAAGGCAAAGATTAACAAATTTAAAAACTTCTAATAATTTGTTTTAAGATGGACCCATAGAGGGAGGTGCGGGAGAAATTATCCGACGCTGATGATCTATTAATACCCTTCTGTGTATGTGTGAGCTTTATGTGTCGAAAAATTTCTAAGTCTTTTTTGATTCAGCTGTAACTGAGCACAGAATGCAGTCTGGAGACATTATGAACATCTTTTTTAAATGTAATTTTCTTTCATTTGATACATCTTGCTTCTTAATAAATGACTCATTCTGAGATTTGGCTGGCTCATTTTGTTGGAGATCTCATAAAATGCATGAGCCTTTCAAACTCTAAGAATAAATGGTGGAAGAGGACAGAGTGGTTGAAACCTATCCACAGGCTGTCTCTCAGAAGAGCTTTCCTGGGCTTCTCCCCCAGGGAAGTATATTGCCTTTTGTTTTGAGTAGATTTGCAGGAGAGAGAAGCTGGGTGATGGTGCAGGGGACAGAGCTGGGCAGCATTGCTGATGACAGGGAATGGTGTTTCACACCTAACTTCCAATTTTGATAGGTGCTTAGCATAAATGTTTTCCAATATCCAATGTAGCAGTAATGCTTTCTGTAACACTTCTTTGGCATTCAACAAGTTTCAGCTCAAGTCAATGTTAACCACTGAGTAAAAAATTATAGGTCTATGTTTGAAACTTCTAGTCTCTAGATTTTTTTTTCTTAAATGAGAGGTACTGCCTGTAGAAAGCTTCTGTAGTGTTTCGCATATTGTCAGATCCAATGACTGTCCTATCTACACAGGTGTGTGCAGACAGGAATACTTTAGAAATATTAACAAGTGAAGCGTCATAATGT
>WAAD01005439.1:121918-147719 GCA_013389945.1 Fregata magnificens
ACATGTAAGTATTTCAAATGGAAAAACTTACATTTCAGGGAATGATAAATTTTTTTCATTGCAAGTTTGAGTAAAGTAGGGTAGATCACATAGTGTCTTTTGCAAAGATTAATTTTTGACATGAAACATTTAGTCAGGTTATTCAGTGTGAAATTAATTTTGAGCAGTGTGAAACAGTTTACCTGATGCTGTGTCACTTATAAATAATACAAGGCTGATCTGATGTTATTGGTTTTGTTGCAGAAAGGTTTATTCTGTTTTTTAAAGGGTTTGGCTTTTTGTTTTTTCCCCCCTTTTGTTTTGTTTTTAAAAGAACAACATTTAAGTTGTCAGATTGAGTTTCAGGTTGCTGTTTGGCCAAAAATCCCACAGGAAAGCTGTGGAGTCCAGCTAGCCTCCAGCCTTCACAACATCATAAAATGACACTGTCCAAAAGACAAGAAACTCGGATCAGAAAGGTAGAGACTTGCTGACGAGCTTGGTAATGGATCTTCCTCCTTTAGAACATATTCGTATCAGTTCATAGTGTGACGGAAGACTATCACTTGTTGGTATTTTGAAGATTTACACAAAATACCGTAGCTGTCTCCATTCCTTCTAAGCAGATGGATGTTTCTGAATCATAAAAACAGCCAGCACACATTCAGTCTTGACGTGATGGGAAAAAAACAAGCTTTTCCTATCAATAAGGAATAAGGAGGGAGAATGGAGCTTGGCTGAATGGAGAGTAGAACATGTCTTGCTACAGCAGAGTCTAAGTTGAGGCATATTGATTTGCAGTCTCTAATAACTAACTGATGGGCAACTTCAAAATTAATCAGCAGTTCTGCTACTTCTGCAGTATTTCTTCTGTTTGAGCTGAAGTCTTAACTGATGAAGGAGTCCTTGTAAGATTGAATTGTAAACAAAGAAATCTTGACGTACAAAAAATGGTTGTAATAAACTGATGCTTGTGGTGTTTTTATTCACTCAAAGTTACTGATTTTTTTTTTTATATTTAACAGCATGTATGTCCGTGGGTTTGTGATACTTTTCTTTGAGTTCTTAAGCATATGCAGAATATCTTGACTTCAAGAATTATGCAACATCAGTAGGAACCTGAAATGCACCAGCCTGAAATTCTTACACATTAGCTTCAGATTTTCTGAATAGTGTTAACTCATACCATACATTGTGGGGTAAGTTACTTCAACAAAACTTCCAAAACAAGTTTGTGCTCTGGTGGCACTTTAGAGCTTCTGTTTACATTCTCTCCCATGTGTATAACAGACATCCCATACACATATGAAAGACGGTTCCTCCGTTTCGTTGCATGATTGACTCACTGAAGTATATGTGTTTATTTTTTTTGCTTTCAGCATCAGTGGCATGCTACAGCTAGCTGCAGCCAGCTACACCTCAAAATTTTTTAACTCCTCTTAAACACTTCAATAAAACCTAGGCTTATCTGTAGTGCAGTTCGATTTCCAAATGTTTGAATTGCACTGTTGGAGTTGGATTCAGGTGTCATGTTCAGGTTCAAAATGGGAAGCATTATTTCGCTTGTCATCATGATGACAATTTTTTTCTAGTTTATATGTTTAATTTAAGGCCTTCTGGAAGGGGAACTGATTGAATAATGTGCAGATGGATGGATGGATTAATGAAAATAATACTAGACAATCATATTTTTCTGTCATTAATGTTATATGTTTGTTTCTGGTTATAAGTGTGACATACAACAGACTTTGGAAACCTTGCTTCTTAATTGGGCAGTGGTAGCTTTATGATACTACCTTGTCTTCACAAAAGTTGTAAACTAGGATGCTTTCACACAAAATTGTTTCTCAGAGCATCTGCTTTCTGAAGTTTCTTCGACAGTTTTTGATCACTGAGCACCATTGGTGTAATTCAGGTATACTAGCTGTAGAAGTCAGTTTGTGGTAGAGGTTTAGCACTCAATGTATGAGGAGGCTATGGAGGAAAAAAACCCCAGTTATGTAAAAATTCACTGAGTGACCTCAAAAGTCAGTAATAGGGAATGTCAGCCTGTCAGATTGCATTATTGGAATGAGCTCATCCTTATCAAGTGCACTTGAGTTCTGTAAATGATGATTCATCTCCCAGGTGGTATAATGCCCACTCACTAGACCTCAGTAAGTGTTTTCCTTGTTATCTGTTCTACAGATTAACTGTCAATGACTATTGCAGAAGCTCCAAGTTATCCACTTCTAGTTACAGCCTCTGTGTGGAGCTTTTGGAACATGGGACTGATTTCTCTTCTCTTTCCCACCTTTTCTTTCCTCCATCTATTAGTAACTCTAACCTGAAGTGAATCGCAGAGTCCAGCAACAAATGGGGTCAACAATGTCTGGGAAAAGTAATATTGTCCTTGCTGGCCTCTTTCCTCACACGTGCTATGTGGCTAAGGCAATTAAGGTAACATTATGTTCCCTTCTGAATATGTAATTAAGTGTCCACTGCTGCTTAGTAGATCTCCAAGTGAGTGAGTTGCAAGTCAGCCTTAGATGCCGTGTTGCCTAAGCATGTCCTCAAAGGACTTCAGCCTTTTAAGGCTTTTAGTTTTAGCTGGCTTTCATTTGGGTTTGGTAGAATCAAGCAGCTGGAATCTGGAAACCCACACAAAGGAATTTTGTCCATTTTGCCATGGTTTCTGATCTCTGAAAAGTCCATTTGACAGCTGAACATACTCCTGAAGAATTTCTAGCTGATATTTTAAATAACAGTCAATATATATTTGTCATCTTGTCAAAGCATACCATTGTGTTTGTCAGTTATCATATTGTAATTGTAGTGTCTGGGTAATAGAATGTCTCCTTTATTTTTTCTTTTGTGTAAATAAATTAATTCTCTATCTTTGATAACGTGATGAGAGATTAGCTTGAAGCTCCAGTTGCTCTCTTGAACTCATATTTTACTAACCTTTCATGTTGGTGATACGTCCCTGCCCTAAGGACAGACAGCGCTTCTTTTTCATGGGAAATTCTTCCATTAGCTATTTGGTGTGAATTGGTGATTGACCTTAGATTAGCAGCGTTATGTGAGCCTGTGGAAAATGTCCCTTGGTTTAGTGATGTTGTCCAAAATGATAATCAAAGAAAAGATATATTCGGATATGTTAATGATAGGATCCCATCTTCCTCTAGCAATTGGTAGCATCAGTTGATTGAGGCGAGGCAGCTCTAACACACTTCACAGGTGATCTGCTCAAAATGAGACTAAAGGAAAGGAGTGCTGGATTATGTTCTGAAGCGCTGCGTTTTCTCTCCCTAATCCAACCCACAGATTTCTGCCTGCCTTTTTTTAAGTGCACAATGACACCTGAAGCCTTTGCAATCGCTCCTCTTATGATCTTTCTTACTGATTTTGTCCAGGGACTCAGACATGGGGGAATATTATGTTGGTGGTTTTCTTAGTATATAGAGTAATATAGTAAACTGCTAAACAGTGATAGTATTTCATTACTTGACTGAAGTTTATCATTAAACTGAGATAAGGTTTCAGTAACAGGTGGATTGCATTACAGTTAACTTGAAATCCTCTGTTGACTTGGAAATTGTAAAAATAAAGAAAAAAATTTAAACAGCCAAGAAACACGCACAAAACCCCTAACCAACCAAACATAAAAACCATAAAATCATGAGTATGTTGAAAGAATGGGACTTTTCTCATTGTTCTGGAAGCTGCATTATCAATTCAACTTGCGATTGATTTGGAAAAAGACACAAGGAAGGTTAAGAGTGTCATTCATTTACTTTTACAAAGAACTTTTTCCTTCTGTATTGCAATTGAAGAGGATAATACCTTAAGTGTTTCTTTACCTCCTTGTTAGTCCACACAGCTCCTGTAAGGCAAAATTTCCATAGTCACAAGGAAAATGCAGAGCGTATTGACATAAGTTATAAGGTAGACATAAGGCCTGCATGCTTACTTTATATGTAAGAGTCGTATTAGCTACACTTTCTTTAATTTTCCAGAATCTGGTCTGTCTTTTTAATAGTAACCCTACCTTTCCTGTCGTCTTAGTTTTTTTAAGATTTGCAAAATTTAAATCCTACTTGGAAAGGACTGTGCCCTCCTGAATGGAAAAGCACATTGAATTTATGTTGGGGGAGGTGGGGGAAAGTAAGGTCAGATGTAAATCTGTTAGGGCGAGATTTAGGTTTTAATGTCTTATAAACTTAGCTTGTGTGGGTTTTACAGTATATCTGTTATATAGATGACTGCTTTTCTGTGCTTTCTTCAATATTTTGCATGCATATAACTTCACAGGGGAATACGAATAATGTTATTGTGTGTCTTTAATGGCTGTCAGGTGAATTAGCCTTCCAATTAATAACATATCATTGAGAACGTGAAAATAAATTTAGGCACGTAGTCTGATTAACTCATATACCATTATGAGTATGTGGTTAGTTGTGAAAATTAGTACTGCTATGAAAGTAGACAGATTTTGGTCCAAGAAATCTGCTTGTCCTGAACATAACTGCATTATTCTCATTTAAAGAATATTGATCTTTAGGTTGCATTAAAATTAATTTCCTTTTCAGACATCTGAGTATGAACTTGACATCTGAAAGTTCTGCCTTTTTTTTAAAAGTGAATCCTTAGCGCTGATGTTGTTTATAGTTTTCAGGGAGAAGGTGACAAAACCAAAAAATGTAACACTCCCCCCTGCCAAATCTTACCCTCCCCCTACAAAGCAAAATCGTATGGTCAAAATCAGAATTTTCCATCAAATAGCAAGTTTTCTTCCTCCCCTTCTCCCTGCAATGTTTTAAAACTTATATGCATTTTATTTTGGGAAATGAAATATACAAGTCATTCAAGACATTTTTCATTTCAGGTTTAGAGGATGATAAATAACAATTTAGAAAAATGTTATGGAGGGAGAAATGAGGCTTAAAAAAAAAGAAGTTAATCATATCAAGGCAGCTCAGTATGATGAGACAACAAATGACCAGCCTCCCTTTGGCAAACAAAACTGAATCATAGTAAGGAAATGAGGTTGCCAAGGCAGTGAAAAACAGAGCTAGAAACTTCTCTTCTAAGTCAAGTCACAAGGTGTGAGGCATTCATCGCCTATGGGAAATGGTGAAGCCATTGCATGTTTCTCTTAATAGACAGGGTCTGCAGCCTCCCGTCATTTCCTGGCAGAGAAGCCAGTGATGTCTTCTGCACAAAGAACAAACTGTGCCCTCACCCCACAGGCTTTCACTAGTCGTGGTTGAGGTGCATTTATAGTAGTTTGAAATTTTGACTAACACTGTGCAATGGCTGTTTTGTGGCTGTAGGGAGGATTTTCATTTCTTGGGGGATCAAATCTGCCCTGCGTAAGAGTGGCACAGCTACTTTGAGTGAGGTAATGCTGTATACACAAAGTACCTGATTTTGAAGCTCTTGAAATTAGTGGAATATACTATGTCGGTGCCTTGTTCCACAGTACCTCCTCCTTTGCATCACTCTAAAATGTGAATCCTGTTAAAAAAACCTGCCTTATTTTTGATATTCACTATATTCAAGACTCTAGCTCCTTACTATGATCTTTCTAGACACGGGGCAAGGAGGAGTTTCAGGACATGAGTGAATGAGGGCTCTGCTCTTGACTGTACCTCTGACCTTGGGGGGGTGATTGTGGCAAGTTGCTGTCTCTTTGTGTCTCAGCTTCCCTGCTCACGGGACAGGAATAATAAATAATACTTGTATGAAAATCACAATAGGATTAATGAATAAAAGCTACTACATAAATATTTGGTAGCCAGTCATAGTTGTTTGCTTGTCATTTGACTTTATAGATATTTTAGAAGGTTAGAGGTAGGAGAGAAAAGATTGTTTAATGTTACGTTAAGGGGGAAAATCTTGATTTGTTTGAGAACACAGTCAATGTCCCAGACCTGGGGAAAAAAAAAAAATCTGTTGACGCATGTGCTGACCTTTTTTGAGCTGTACAAGTTCTTTTTTGCACTAAACATCTCCTTGAAACGCTCCTTCAGTGAGCTCTGTGTAGCAATACTTGAGATCTGGAAGGAAAAGGATTCCCCAAAGTTATCCACGGGGCAGCTTTAATTCATTGGCACCTCTTGTTTTGCTGTGACTCCTGCTTTTGTGGATGGGGACACTGCCAGGCTCTGTGTCCTGTAGCTGGTCCTGCCTCCACTTCTCCAGGAGCTGCAACTGCAAAGCATGTGGCCAGAGTACACAGAGGGGTCTTCAGCTGTTTTGAGTAGGTTTTTTCACTTGTTCCTCCTTCCATGCAGGACTGCCTCCCCGGATCCTCTCTCAACAAGTGAATTTCATTCTGGAACTAGAAGGTAATTGCTTTTTAGACACCACTGAAGTGTACCAGCCCTTATTTCCTGACTTTTATCACTGCTGTCTTTGATGGTGATAGAATACCTGTGGTCACTGGTAGTCTTACTGTTTTGCTTTCTGAAGGTAAGGTTAGACATTCGCTAGGAAAATGGCAGCAGTAGTGGAAAAGGTTAATGTGTAGGGACAAACAGCAAAGGGAGAGGGAGTGGTAGCTGACGGACAGCAGTGAAATGCCCCTTTGGATTTGCGTGCAGAATTCTGTGTCTTAGTGTTCCTTAACCTGCTTCACTCATAATCACCTAAGCTAGCAAAGGCCTCATATTTAAACTCATTATTTGAATAAATAAGGCTGACTTCAAGTGAAATGGACTAGAGAGTTGGTTCCAGGAGCAGGTGTGTTGGCTGACCTGAGAGATGGGTACCTCTCACCCTCCCCTCCCCAGAGGCAGAGGGAAGTATTTAGGCGTGCTTAACCTTTCCTGCCACAGTTACTTCTGGAAAAAGGTGTTAGGAAAGGTTAGATGCTGAAGATAATGTTGGCAAGCCTGTACTGGCCTCTAGGACACCTGCTGCTGGAGCTGAGCTCATAAGCACGAGGGTGAAATATTCCAGCCATGAGGTGAGTTAATAAGGAAACGGGACCCAAAGAGAAGTGTATCCATTTAACACAACTCTGGGAGTTAAACAGGCTTGACTGAAATAATTCTCTTCTTATGCCTCAATTTCATTTTTTAGGATGAAAAATGAAACACTTTAAATGAAGCAAATATGAAATGCTAATATTTAAGACCAATAACATTTTTGTTCTCAACACTTGTGCATATTTTACATTTCCTCTTGCTACTGGAATATCTTAGCATGTGTTGTTTCCTTACGCTTTTCACTGTAAAAATTTGCTAGTAGTGTTATTTTCTTTCATCCTTCATGCTTTTAAAAATTATTTTATGTGGGCTGAATATGTCTTTATTGGTTAAAATAAGGATGTTCTTAAGCATTAAAGTAAAGCATGTCCAACATGACCCTGAATGCCTGTAACTTGTTGGCAGAAACTGTGACAATATATATATTGCCTGAGGAGACACCCTCATTAACAATTTGTTTCTTTCTTGCAAATAGATAAAATTTTTGGAAATCCAATTAGATTTGATGCTTTTTTCCTTTCCAACTAATTTTGTAACTGCTATAAAACAAAATGAATTATGACTTTTTCAAAATCCCATACTTTCATAAAGTTAAAATAGGCTTCAAGAACAAATCAGTGCGCTGCAAAAATTAATACATGCTAAGTAATGTAAGCACATGGCACTTTTAATTTTTCAATGGCCTGGGGGTACTGTTATCTGGTCTTTTCTGGGAAATCACTCATCATGTTGCTATCGGGGAAAGAGAGAGCTGCAGCCCCCTTTCTGGGAGCAATCCAATGCAGTACGGATATTAATTAAATTTATTAAACAAATAACACAGCGACTCAGGGAAGCAGGGGTCCATCTGCCAGCTCTGTAGATTGATCTCTGCAGAGACGCGAGTTGAATGGTAGTTAAAGCTAAGTTGCAGAGCTCAGCAGATGGGCTCTTGTCTCTAGTGGGGGGAGATTTGGTGGCGGTCCAACAGCTTTTTTCCCCCTCCAGGTTTTTGTTCCTTGCAACTGTGATTGAAGAAGCACTTCTCTGCCTTTTCTCAGCCTTGCCCCCCCTTTTGTTTATCTGAGCAATGTTTAAGTCTGAGTGATTTGTTGGAGAGGCAAGTCCCGGCTGATCTCATTTTGTGTATGTGATGTAAACCTCAAGCAGAAAATAATTAGGAAAGTGTAATCCCATTGACTTTACACCCCACTTGTGCACACTGCTACATCTCTGCCTGGTGCCTTGGAAAAGGAAAAGTCTAGTAGCAGCACTGTACTTACTATTCAAAATCACTGCCCATCATGCATATATTGTTAAGAAAACCTTTGTTGGAAGCTTGTGTACACAGTGTGAAATTATTTCTGCCTGTAGGTCTAGGCTGTGGTGGTATTCTTTTGATTTCACTTTATTTTATTGCTTCCTGTTGTGTTCTCTTGTTCTTGGAAATATGTATCTTTTGAATCCCTCTGCAATCTTCCTGTAAACTGATGTCAAGCAAATACTGATCTAATGAATTGTTTGGTGTATGTGAGCTACCCAAAACCTATGGCGTTGTCTATTGTGGATTAAAAGCCCTTATAATTAATTATGCAATTAAGCCCTTTATTTATTATATATTTGCAGGTGGGTAGGTCTTTAATCAAGTCTTGAGTGTGATGGTAATATCTGCTGTTGGAGACCAGTCATAATGCCACTTACATCCTTGGCAAAACTCCCACAGACTGTAGTGGGAGCAAGACTGGCCCTTAATGCTGCAGGGAATCCCGCTGGCTGTGGTTCAGAAAGCCTTCCGAGAAGGTTTTGTAATATCTAATCAGAGTTTGACTATTCCTCATTGAGTGCTTGCAATGGGAAAATCGTAACCATACAAAAGTCACTACTCCATGACAGCAAGCAATAATAAAGAGACGATGAGCTACATAAGAGGGTTCTGCTGTGTGTCACAAAAAGATTGCATTTGTCTTTCCTGGCTGAGAGAAAACTAGGCAAAATGGCTTCTGAAGTCGGTGGGAATTTTGACAAAAACAAGGCCTGTGGGATTTGGCTCTAATAATGTGTGGTTTACAGAGTAAACAAGGGAGAAGTCTTTTCTGGATGATAGTTTATGCTTTTGTAGCTCTCCTTCTTTCCTCTGAACTGATTTTTTTTTTTTTCTTTTTTTCTTGGATCAGCCTTGGTTGGAAGAACAATATCAGTGTTTAACTCCAAACATGAATACGAGATAGGCTTTATCCAGAGGAAAAAGGTAGTTTTGCTTCCATGAGTTTACTGTGTTTTGCTATGGGTATGTTTTCAGTTTTAGACCATGCTGACATTAATAATATGAATGTTTCAGTTACTATGGTAAAGGGTCAGAATTAGTTGGGTTTTTTCAGTGCTCTGCCAAGCAGTATTCTGAATTCTAGAAGAGACATTACTGTTCCATGGTTCTCTTAGTATTTTAAACTGACCCAATTTACTGTAGAGAGGAGACTTTCTTTCTGAGAAATTTCTCTTTACTAATGTGGAATAGGTGATCTAGTCATGTATTTATCTATCTGGCTTGGTGGAACTGAGACACCTCAGGGTTATGCAGCCTGTATTTGAATTTATAGACTACTTACCACAATCTCTCTGTTTTATACCAGGGCTAATTTTACTCTCTAATTTGAGTAGCTATCCAATTACTTACGAGAAGACCGCATGTTGTTCTTGGAAGGGTTGCTGGGTGGTTTTTTTTTTTTTTTTTAAATTTCCTGGAAGCACATCTTGTGTTTAACTTGAGTTACTTTTTGAATAAGATAGTGATCTCAGTGCATACTTTAGGGTAGAAATAAAATAGTTAAAATTATAGAAATTCCCACAAACTAGAAGGGCAGGGGAGAAGCTGAGGGAGATGCACAAATTGCTTGCTGTGCTTAACACCGTGTTGCTTAAAATCATATGTCTTCGAAATGAATTTTGCATGTTTTAGGAGCAAGCAGACTAACAGAGGGGTATGTAGTAGGGGTCATGTTAAATGAATATATTTTGCCTGAAGTATCCTATGTTATTCTACTAGTGGTGCTTACCTGAGTATTCTTAAATGAATGGAGCTTCCATCAGTGTTTGAGACCTCTCTGACAGAGACAAAAGTACCAGCTACACACGTTAAATTTTGCTCTCAAACAGTACCAGTGGGGTGCTGTTAATTTGGACGGAATTGTAGAGGTAGAAGGAAGAGGCTTCTGAAAGTAAGCAGATGTACAGTAGTTCTGACATAGGAACAATGCTTGTGATTTTAGTGAGCTGTTCCTCAGGCCTACTTATTTCTAGATTCTCTCTTGTGCTCTTGTTTTTGCATCCCCTGCCCAAATCTCATGTGTATTTACATTAGGGAAGGCAAATAGCCTCTACTAGTTACTGAGCAGAGGCTTTCCTAGGAGTATCCCAGAGTTTCTTACTAAAAATCTGTAATAATTATGCAGAGTCGTATCTGCAAATTTTTAGCGCCTAGACACTCCAATAGCAAATACAATAGAACAAGATGTTGGCAAACATTTGTAGACGTTGCATCATTTCTTATTTTGAAGTTTTACCTGGATGCAGTTGGTTTGGGATGGAAAGCTATTGTATCGATTTGCTGCAGTTAACCATCTCTTTTTGCCCTGCTTAAAACACTATTGATTCATTTCTGTAATTACCAGTAAATGTGGGAGAAATTGAGGAACTCTTGAGCCTGGAAGTAGCCTAGACACGTCTTGTAAAATATATTAAGAATGATGATTTTTGCATTAATGTGAATAGTCTCTAATAACATGATGTATGTTTAAAGAGGGCTTTGGCTTTATAATGCCAAGTGAAGTACACTTAGCTCTTTAATAGCACTTTCGAGTTGCATGCTTTTAATGTTGACAGCTATATTTAGTACATTTGATATTCCATAGGGTGTTCTTAGAAATGAACACATCTGATGGAACAAACCCATTCTCCATGTTCAATTAGCAACAATACCGCTCAGTGGAGGTTAGAACAGATAGGTTTGTAGATGTTACTGTGAATATGTGTATCAGTGCTTGGGGACAACAGATCATTCTATTTAACTTTGAACTATCTGACTTTTACTAGTAGCTGTCCTTTAATATTAATAGGACATTCCATTTTGGCTTTGTATATTTCAAAAAAGATAAAGAATTTCAGTCTTTAACTTGGAACTCATTTCACTAGATCAATGTAGGTACCAGGTGTTTAATTGTTCTAGCAGATAAGTTACTGAGTATGTGGCTTAAGTCCATTCAGCTAACTCATATTTTAGTGTAGCTATTATCATTTTGGAAAGGTATGCAGCTAATCAGATAAACAAGGACTTAGGAAAAACACATGTTGGCCATTGGCAGGCATATCTTTGGAAATCACCCATGCTCTTAATTGTTCTTAATTTCACAGCACTGTGTTTCCACTAAATACACTTAAACCCAACAAAATAAGTAATTCATATCTATTTGGATTTGCATGTCTGCAGTGGCACTTATCAGAAATCTAAACTTTTTTTTTTTGTGGCATTGTTCATTCTTGGAGGCTGAGTTTCTGATTTTGGACCATTTTGGTCTGTCAGAAGCATACAAGGTTGGCCGATGCAAGGATACCTTGGGGACTACTCACAGTTACACCGTGAGTCCCTTTGCCCTCTGAAGCAGGGACACAGTTCCTGTGGGCTGCTGCAAGTTCATCGTTTTGCCTGGCAGCTTGCAACGCAGCCCTCCTTTTGGATCCTCTGCAGACTGCCAAGCTGTGCTCTGCAGCTCAGAGGCTCCCAAAGCATAGCTTCAAGGTTTAGGTCACTCTGAATGCTCCCTTGCCTTTCCACTAGTTCAATGTCTCTATGAAGGTATTGCATCCTAAATTTACCACTTTACCACTTACCACCACTGCACCGAACAGATTTTAAATAAACCTTTACTCTGTTTTACTTCAGCAAGGCTCCAAGTAGTGATTTTGGTATTTATAGTTAGAAGTTAACATACAAAAATAAGACACACAGAATTTGAAATTGTTTGACTGTCTATTTCCAGTAAATGTCACTTAGTCTTCAGTCTTTTGTATGATGCGCAGCTTGTGAAGGAGGCGAGCAATGGGGTTTGATCCAGTTTTCATGTAGTCACCCTATATGATGTAAGCAACCACATCAGTTGTAGAGAAGCCTTTCACTGCCTGTCCTTGATGTGCTAAATTTGGCTTCTGTACAATGCAAATGCAATCCTAATTACTCGTGATGCCTCATGTTTATTATCCTCTAGCCAACTGGAGATGGCAGTAGCATCTATGAGGAATGATATCTAAGTGTGTTGGCATCTTAAATCCAAAAATAGTACTCCATAGCTCAGTCTTTAACTGTGGACTGGATTAACCAACTATATGTACGCACCTTCAGTCAAGAAAACTGTGTAGTAGCTCAGAACCATTCAGCATATTTTCCTTAGCCTTCCCTTCATTCAGCTTCACCTGGCTGACCTGAGCTACTCGTGCAAGCTTTAAGGTGTGCTAGTAATGGCTTTCTATGTGGCAAAGCTTATGTAGAGCTATGTGTCATCTTTATTTTCCTGGTGCTTGATCATGTTGAGTCTAGGTTACTAGTTTCAGTGAGAACTTGGTTGTTCTCATCTTTTCACAACTTGGGGGAGCAGTATTTGGTTATGTTTCAGACAATGTAGGGTCATTTCATTAACTGTGTCTTTGAAGGAGCAAAGGAGGCATCCTTTTCTGAAGAAGATTCCGGCTTGGGACAGGCATCAGTTTTGTGATTCTGGTGTCAGATTCACCATTCGCAAGTTCTGGGATCTTGTCAGTCTCTGCAGTTTCAGTAATCAAGTATGTACTGTGCTTTCAGGGTGCACATAGGCTGTTGATTTTGGGGATATAGAATGAAAAGATCACAACCAACACTCATATGGTGTTTGTACAAATTGTTGAAGCCATCTCAGCAGAGGAAGTCTGGTTCTCTTCTCAGTGCTTGGTTCTGTTCCAGGCAGTCACCATTAAGCTTTTACTATCTTGAGTGGCTGCAGGGAAAAGAAGGTGAAAAAACAAGAACTGGACTGTGCTTGGTGGTGACTGGGACTCTTCTCTCCTGTGTTAATGTCAGTGGCGATGAAATATCCCAGTGGACAAAATATCAGTGAGCTCCTTTTTGATTTTTAGTATTTGAATATATATATTCAATGTATAGAATATACACAGCATTGTCATCCTCAGCCTGTCAGGTAATTTTATTTGCTCTATATTCTCACACACATTTTGTATGTGTGTGTGTATATACACATACAGCCATATACACATATGTATATATGCCAGGTATGTATGCGTATATGTATATATGCACACATATGTACATAGTGTGTGCATGTGTATATGTACACATGCAGATCTTCTATGTGGTTTGGATGACAGCAGAGCTCAGATTTGGATGTCTTAGAGTCCCAAACCAGCTTCAGGACTGAAGATTTAGAAAGCATGATAGTAAACATCAGATCGGGGAAGAACAGTCGTCACCCCTCCCCCCTCCCCCCTTTTTTTATTTTTTTTTAAATTAGACATTTTGCAATTAAACATTGGGGGAAAAACTGCTTTTGAAAGAATGTTCACACTGCTGTAGTTGGTAATAGTTTTATCTGTTCTGTAACCTTTTGTTCCCAAACCCTGTAACTTGTTCAGTGTCTCATACAGACTGAGGAGACTGTCTTATAAAAAGACTGAGTCTTACATAGACTGATAATGTTTTTGGATTCTTTTAAAATCCCCTTTTTCACTTCCTTTTTTGGGCTTTGTATTCATTTGTATTGCATGTATCAACTGAATGAATACTTCCTACCTAGTACCGGGCTTTTCTGCTGCCTTTAACTGACTGGACTACAATGTACATATTGAAGATGCTGAAGTCATTAAAGTTGTGTCCAGATAGGCCAAACTGCCATTGTCCTACTTCTAGAAAGAGGTCTTTAGTAGAAATTCCTTTTTCTCTCATTTCCTTTATTTAATGAGGCATCACCTTCAGGGAAAAATCCATCTGCCACAATTTTTGTCAGACTTTCATATATCGTTCAATTTAAGAAAATGGAAAGTGTTACAGTAGTTTTCTGAGATGTAGCAGTTCAGATATGCCGTAAGCACAGTCTATGTGTTGCCCAACTTTTTTGGAAAAATATAAATGCTGTAAAGTGAATAATTCAAACCAGATTTGCATGTTAATCTGTTTTTAAATGAGTTTTCTCATGTCATAGATCTATGCATAATTCTCTGGAGGTTTCAAGCAAGACTGAACTGGGTCAGATTGGCTTGTATATTTTGTCTAAGTAGGATGGAAATAAAATCTAGTAGCGGATTGGTTATATTAATCATATGACTGCTGAATTGGAGCCGTTATTGGGCTCTTGAAAGCCTGTAAAGTAATTAATAGATTTCCATAGGATCAGCCATGCCCGTGTACCCACTCAAAGGCATTTATGTATGGAATTTAAGTCCTTCACAGCCTCTCTTCCATTATGAAAAGTATGTAGTATTTGTATTCGTGTACTTGGAGAAAAGTGGGAGAGTCCATCTTAAAAATAATTTTAATTTAAAGCTGTGCAATTGAGGACCTGGAATATCTTTATGCCTAAACTTAATGTGTCTTCACACTGCTTAAAATAGTATATCTGAACCCATACACTTTCTGTTTTAACTATATTTAAATAAAAATGTTGTATATAAAACGTTTTACTTGATTGGTGATCCTTATCCCTGGACTTAGCTGATTCCTTACCCTTGAACTCTTGGCTGCTACTTTGAAGAAAGCAGTGCATATCATGGTTAATGTGTGGTTACTGCTTTTTTGAAAAGATGAATTGAATACTTTTCCTACTGAGAGGGCTGATGTGCAGGCGTATGAGCTAGTCCCCGCTCTGGCGCTGTCCTGAGCCCTTTGGAGAAACCCTCCTCTTTGCTGTTTCTCACCATCCTAATTCTAATGCGTCAACTCAGTACAGCTCAAGGTCTGTGCCTCCGTCAGTTGCTAAGATAAATGTTTAACAACATATATTTTTATCTAACTTAAAGCATGGCATATTTGGAGGGATTGCTCCCAAGTTCCTGAAATTGCACATGCAGAGAAGGTTCTAAGCCTTAATATTCAACATAAGTGTAAATTATTTAAATCTGTCGTCATGACAGCTGATCAGCTTCTATCTGTCCTTGAAATTTAATCAAAATGGATTGGGTAAAACTGAATTGGAGGTTTATTTACGTGATCATGAGTTAGCTTTCAGGGATGTTAAGGCTGTATTTTCCTTGGCAAAAGGAACACTTCATATAAGAATCTTCACTGATTTGGTTTTGTGTTTTGAGTCATTGCAGTGTGATTAACACAATGCTCAGTTAAATGCTGCATAGGTACATCTTTCTTTTCTGTTTATGACAGAATAATGGTTAATTATCACCTATCAAAAAGATGAATACTTTTTCATTAAATTAAACAAAACATTTTTAAAATATATTATTCCAGCTTGTGAATAAATTTATCAAAACAAAAGTGTCTTTGTAGCTTCCTGAAACTTCTGTTTTCTTGCTAGATTGCTGTTTTTAGAAGTGGAACATAATTCCCTCAGGAAGGCAAAAAGCAAAGCCCAGCCTCTATTTCTAGGTTCTTGAGGGCTGCATAGCAGTTTTTTCCTCTAATGGAATGAAAAAGATCAAACTGTGCTAGCATGCAGCGCTACAGTCCAACAGCTTCTAGCAGCTGAAGTCTTTTTAGCTACTTCTTATTAAGTAGCCCCATTGGCCTTGCAGCACATGCCTATCAAAACTGCCTACTACTCTCCAGCCACATGCAGTTTTTCTTTCTTTAGTACAGTGATGTGTCCACATGGGTGGACATTAGTGTATACGTAACCTGTAAGAAGAATTGATGGATGTAAATTGCTTTAAAATGGTTATGGTAAATATGCTAATTTTTAAATATTGCCTCTTTTAAAATCCCACCTGGAATCCTAACCTATTTTAAGTGCTGAAGAATGAAATGAAAGTTCTGTCCTTGTGATGGACTTGATTACTTGTGTATTCTGTATAAAAAACCCCAAACCTCCCAATGAGGAAACCACATGCACTGGAGTCACCATGGAATGCAAGGTACTGATCTGGAGTTGAAGTCCTCCAAAATTCGGGGACATTTGGATCTATATTCCCCTATTCTCCCCTCAAATCTTATAAATTGCCTCCTGCCCCTTGACTGTGTTGCATTTAGTGAATATAAATAGTCATTGCCTATCTGAAATCTCTCCAGTGTAGGCGAAGCTTTTAAATTCACGTGTCAGAGCCTGGGCTTTAATTTACATCTATATTGATGACCTGGTTTGTATGAGGTTTTTTTTTTTTTTGAACCTGCATGAAACCGAGTGCCTTGTGTTCACCTCCAAGTGTACACTGCGATTCACAAAAGGTAGATGTGCCAGACAAAGGAATTTCTGCCCTGAAGCATGTCAGCTCTAAAGAGGCATGAGCAGTCGCACAGAACAATTGCAGCATGGCCAATAGGCATTGCATCTGGAGTGCTTTGTGGAGCAGATGTGGTTTTCAGGTTTCTTTTCTTTTTTTTTTTCTTTGTTTGGTTGAGGTTTTCTGTTTTGAATAGGGGAGGAGGAGAAGGAAACTGGGACACTGGTTTGCACTATATGCCTATACTCTCCATAATGAAGAGGTTGAATGGAAGGTAGCAGNGCACAAGTAGATTAGGGAAACAAAAAGGCTGAGTATGGAAGAGGAAATATAGGGGTGAATCTTTGGATCTTTGGCCTTCTTTTTTCTGTTTATGTAGTTGTGTTTTGTGCATTCTGTAGAGGGGTTAGCCACATGAGATATGAGAAATAATGGGTGGCAAAACAAACATTGTCCCTCCTCAGCCAGAATGTGGTGATATGTGTATGGGGGAGTGAGAAGAAGAGAGCAGTGCAAAATCTTTTGCATGTGAGCCAATAGATGTGTTAGAGGCATGCACCTAAAACCATCTGACAGTGAATGTTCCTGGTTTCAGGTTGTTCTTACAACGGTATAAGCTGAACTGTGAGAAGACAGCGTTGTTAATTTTAGCTGTTATATAAATCTGTTCTTAAATCTTTTGTATATATTGTAAAGGATTTTCATCAGCATAACTGTACCACTGATGTAGCTGAGACCTGTGATGATTTCTCCATAAACTACTAACAGTGTGATGCCGAAGTTAGTACATCTTTCTCTTTCTTTTCCTTTATTTTAATATAGAATTGTGTTGATGTTATTTAGAACAATGAGGCTTTTACAATGATTTCTGGGACCAATGCACAGAAACACCTGTTATCTGACTAGTTTGTGAAATCAGGGACTGAGGACTGTAACTGATAGCATACTCCCTATGCTTACTTCTTACCAATACGAATAAGATGGAAGGACAATGATCAACATGGGCATGGGAACAGTGTTGTCTATTGCAGCTACTTTGACACTATGTTATCTGACCAGTTATGTGTGTGTCTCCACAGGGATTAGTATATATATTTATTTACATGGGTGATTTTGAAGTAATATTGTGTATCTGTCTTGCACTTCCGTGTTAGGTTACACTTCACTGACAGGATTTGAAGAATGCTAAAGCAGTGAATTGAATCCACAAGCAGACTGAAGTGGTCCATCCATGAAGTGCTGCTTTGGCAGAGGAGGTTCACTCTTTGCTTTTGTTTCTGCTCTGTTGCTTTTGACCAGCAGTTGCGTGGCAAACGAAGCTGTGATCATCAATAAGCCAGAACGATCTGTAATCCAAATAACTCTCCTCATTTTTTTTTCTAACCTGAATCATTGTAGTGGCGGGTCTGTACTGTGACCCCCCCAACAGCTGTATTGGCAGCACTTTAAGGAGTAACAGCTCTGCACATGTGGGAACAAGCACAATAGAGAAACTTTCCAGCTTGCTTTGCTGCCATGGCAGTGTACCATGAAATGGTATTCTGATGGTGTGACATCCCTGTTAAAATTTCTGCAGTGGATGCAATGCAAGCGGTTCTTTCCTCTTTTCACTTTTCAGCTTTTTACTCCTTTACACCTGCCAGGGGTGAGAGTTGCTTTGTGCCTGCTCAGATGTCTGTGGCCACGGTCTAAGCAGGATCAATTAAATTATTTGGCTTAAAAACAACCCAGAAAGACACACAGCAAAATGTTTTGTATATGTTGTATTGTTTCATATGATAGATCTTTCTAAGGTATGGCCACAAGCACTTGAATTATCATAGCCTATGAGTGGATCTTTACTACATTCATAGCTCATACAGAAACATCCAGGGTAGTTTATGTATTGTTAAAAAGGTATCTGTGGCATATGGCACTCAATGCAGACAGACCAGTCAGCGTTTACACAAGATTTAGGAATGAAGGTTGAGATGAATGACTTAATTGGGTGCGGAGCAATTCTGGTTTTCATGTTTAGCATTTAATTATGTCTCATGTGCTACAAGGACCCACGTTACAAAACAGAGGACTTCATATGTCTTGCAAGAGGGTTTCTCAGCATCTCTGCTTTTATCTGGCTAGGTCTGATATAAAGGAAGGCACAGCCTGTGGGGGCTAAGTGTTGTAAAACATGCTTCCTTAATTATTATACAAAATTGTATGCCTACAGAAGACAACTTTTTTAATTTTATAAGGTAGAGGGGTATACCAACATTAAAACAGAGACAATGTTAATCAAAACATTTATTATACATGAATATTAGACTGTACAGGACGTAAAACCTAGATATCATGGCAGATTTTTTCGTGCATCATCTTTTACCAAAGTGTGATCATCTACCATGAAACACCAGTGCACACCCGATTTCTTTGCATATATTTGTGTTCAGAAAGCCAAGCACGCTGAAGCGCCTCAGTGACTCTGCACAGCACAATTAAAAGTATAGCAAGATACTTTCATCCTCGGAGGCCTCCCTACCCTGAAAGTCCTGGGAAGGTCAGGGTCTAAGATGAGGTAATGTGAGTGACCTTGACCTGTAAATGGATTTTTAACTACTTTTTTGAGCTAGTGAATTTTAAGCCTTAAAATACGGAATGAAAATGAGGTTCTCTTGACCTGAACCTCTTCTGAAAAGGTAACTTGTGGTCTGTTTCCTAAGAGAATAACGACCAGAGTTGAAAGACATGAAGCTGTCTTTTTCCCTTCCCTTCCCTCCCCACCTTCCTCCTCCTGCCCTAGTTAATGTCTTTCTCCCTTCTCAGGCTGAAGTTTGCAGTAACTTAAATCTGTATTTCAGTGTCTTTGTCTGTCGTGAGGTTGGGGTAAGGCCACAGTGGTTCTAAGTGATGAGAGGCAATGCTGAAATGGAATAATGCATCAGTCCTGATGCCCTTTCTCTTTTTCAGCAAAACATCAGAGCTTCTACTTGCTACAGGGAACACCATGAAGAAGGCTGAGGTTACGTCATTTTCTGAGGTCAACAGAAAATCTGAGGGACATTACTGTATATGCTGCATCAGTCACTTCAGTCTAAAGATATACCTTTTCCTTCTGTGGTCTTGCTGAGAGAAGCTAGCTGTGCAAGCTATGTACGAATTATCAGTTGTCGGGGAAATGGCTGGTGCATTTGCACAGAGTAATGAAGTCAAGTCCTTGCTGTGTACCAACAACATATATTCTGTTTCTCCATGTGCACTGAGGACAGTGGTGGTAATGGCAGAAAAGTTTGTTCAGACATCACTTTCCTGTAAGGGACATAAAATTCTTTTAATCATGGGACTAAAATCCCTGATCATCCTCCCTGGCATTCTCTCAAATTTGAAGTTTAAATGTATCCTTTTATTTTTTTAAAGATACCACCTCACAGGATCTCATCCTCCTCCCCCCCCCCCCCNCTGTAATTAATGATGTGATATTCTAGATGCCTGTTTTATTTTGAGTGGGGACTAGGGGAGCAGGTTCATAAAAAGATGGTTTTACAGCCTTGCCGGAAATATTACAGCTGGACAGGCATACTGTGTGGTCCGTGCTAACTAGAACTGTTTAAACGCCATGTAGGCTGTGCACTGCAGATGCCAAGGGTCAGTGCTAGGTAAGGTGAGCTACAAAAGTATTCTCTATTCTGTGTGTAACTGTAATGATGGTTGGTCTGGGAAAGAGAATTCTGCTTATCTGCACCTTTGCTTTAGGCCTAGTTTTTCTATTTCTCTCCTAAGACAGCAAGCTGATTTCTTTCTTGCCTGTTTGAAGATGAGGGGGGGAAAAAAGAGTTACATTTTTAGAAAAAAGAGCCAAGTTATAGTAAAGGGCATATGCTGTCTTTCAAGCTCATCTTAATGTCACCTTTCGGACTTTATTTCTTCAGGAAAACCAATGTTAATACGCATTTGTCCTAATATGTACATTAATGGGTTCCCCATCATGATCAGTGCACACCGCTCAGTTTATATCACTCATATCGCATGCCATCTTCAGGATCACAGCATACCCAGCCTCTCTTTTTTTTTTTTAATCATTCCACCTGAAAAAGCCCCAGATGTCAGAGATGTAACTAAGGCACGAAGAGTTCACTGATGCAGGGGAGTGTCAGGCAGGAGCCCAAAAGCAATAATGTTTTTATACACGTGCATGGCCAGACCATGATAGGAGTGGAGGCCTCAGGCTGTGAGAGGATGTGCGTCCAGCCTTGCAGGAACCCTTGCAGCGTTCTCTGTTTGCATGGAAGGGAGAGCCATGCTTCTGCTCTGCGGGGCTGGTGCATATGCTTCTGGCTGGAGATGAGGAACAAGGGGTGCTCCCCCTTACGGATGGGTTGCAAAGGAGGAGCATAGGGAGAGGATGTAAGCACTGGGATCCTTACACTATTGGTGAGTGAAATGTGTTCCCAGGAAATCAGGTTTCATTTTCTTCCTTTTGTCAGAGGGATTAGCTTGTCTCGTTTCTACCATTCTTTGCCACCGCTGTAATTTTTTAAGCTGTAGCGATCTCGTTGGGACCTTCCCTACCACAAATAGTTTTGACTGGGTACCTACAAGAAATTATGATGTTGATGGGGACAGAGAGGAGTACAAGAGTGAGAGTGATGCAGAAAGTTAATGGTTAGGGTCAGTACCGTCGAGGGTCTACCAGCTACGCTCCTAGGACTGTTTGGCATCTTGTCCGATGACTCTTTCAAATACATAGAAGGGCCCTTACATCCCTTGCATCTGGATCCAAAGTGGTTTAGGAAGGAGCAGAGGCTGTGTTGCGCAGCTTTGATAAGATCAGAGTAATTGAGAGCATCCTTGGGAAAACTATACAGGCACCAGGGAGCTGTAGGTGCCTCAGGGTTGGGTGGCAATTGCGATGGAATTGTTGAGATAGCAATTTTGGGCTTAGCTGCAATTCTGCCTAAATGTCTTACTGGAGCTGGTCCTGAATGCTGTAGTATGCTGTCAGTTTTAACATGTTTTTGAATTAGATTTAAAGAACATATCAATAATTCACCTTTCCAGTTAGAGCCCTTTCTTAAAAACAGAGATTCCTAACCTTTTATGCTGGCTGTAGCTTGCTCCTAAAGTGGAAAGATATATATGAAGTTCCAATCATTTTGACATGTGTAAGGGGTTAAGTCATTCTTGAACAGTTTATCGCTCATCAATTGTAATTAAATATGTTTATATTAAATTATGTGCTGTAATTAATGTAAAATCTTTTAGCCTGTGCTGTTATTAGAACCAGATGCTGAAGTATCAACAATATTTCAACATGACTGTGCTGCCTTGCCAGCTGTCTAACTGTAATTACTTTAATCTCAGCTTGTTATCTAATTATCACCTTTGTAAAGGGAAAAGTACTCTCTAATGCGTACTGATTGTTTCAGATGATGATGAAGAGCGTGAAACAGCTGTCAGATATCTTAGCCCTGCTTATCTGGATTAGAAAACTTATTGGGAGGCCTACTTTGCTTCAAACCTTCCTGACAGAAAGTGGGACAGTGGGAAAGAGGGTTTTTTTCACCTTGTTTACCCTAGAAATGTGATTCCAGTAATCAGTGGAGACAATAGAAACGGGTGAAACAAGGTAAACAATTACTGTTCCCAGGAAAAAATAGCAAGACAATAACATAGCACAAAGTGTGAATGACATATGAATTTTGTAGTGGACTGTATACTTGTCTTTTTAAAACTTGTGTTTTCATTGCAGTGCTGGAGAATTACTCTTAATTTAGTTACATGGCTTGTGCTGAAATGTGGTGGCAAAGTTTGTTATGTAGTTAATGAGTTTTATAAAACATATCTATATAGATAACCTCTGCCTGGAGAATCTTGAGTGTTTTAAGCCCTGAACAAATTACCCTAAGAATTGTGTGATTTACAGTAGTCTTTGGAGACCTAATATTGGAGTAATTTTACAGAGCACTTTAATATTGTGTAGCTTTTAAGGACAAGACAGGAAAATAAAATTCAGCAAAAAATTTGATAGAATGCAAAGGTAAAAAATTTTAGTAGATTACTTGATTAGCAAAATTTAAGTAAGGGTGATTTTTGCCTAAAATTGTGATTCCACCCCCCCGTTTGTCTGTCACCAACCTCCAAGCAGTGCTGACAGTGATGCTAGTTCAAGACTTTTCCTGGAACAGTCTGGTTTTTTTTTTTTTTTTTAAATTGAAGTATTTTATTTGGTGGCAGTAATATAATGGGTAAGAAATAAAGCAATTTTATAATCATGTCTTCATAACAGTTGTAGCTTTTAAAAATGGAGCTTTAGTAAGGCTTCTTGTGATTGAAGTATATCATTGTTAATGCTGGCATGGTTTGAATGTTGCTGAAATATGTGAAAGTAGATGTGTCTTCTCTTTTCCTGACACACTCTATACCATAGCAATTTGTCACTCTATTAACTGTACCAAGAATAAAGGTATCTGGTGGTGGTTTTTTTTTTTTTTAAGGGGAGGGGAGATGTTTTTTGTGTGCTCTTTCTCAGTTTGATATCAGGACATAACTTACTAGTTATACAATAAAGATAATTTTCTGCTATTGATTTAAAATGCTTTGTGTGCGTCTTTGGGGACAGGGGATGAGCTCCAATGAGGCAGTGAAACATCATTTGGGAACTGCTGAGTACCTTCAGCTTTTATGAAGGCTCAATGATACAGGGAACTTTTCTGAACTTGCGTGCAGGGGCTGTAGGAGTAGCCAGGTTTCAAGATGTGCTTTATTGGCCAAATGTTTAAACAGCTGCTTTTCACGTCTTCCACCTCAGGTTGTCCTTATAGCTCTAGCCTGACTTGTACATAAAACATGGTTCATCCCAGCAGAGGGCTTCAGTGGTCACCACAGAGTTGTACAATCTTTTGATTTCTCTTAGAAGTGTTAGAAATTAAGTGCTGACAGCATTGAAAGGATCCAGAACAGAAGCAGACTGAGGCAGCAGAGTTGTGCTGAAAGGCTCTCTTGGCTGGCAGGAGAAGAACCTGCTGCTAGGTCTTCAGGGCAGCTGTTTCTGTTCTGCATGCAAAATGGTGAGCCCATGCAAATGAGTAGATATGCATATGACTACAGATGCAATTTCAATTTTGTGTATTTTGTCATTAAGTGCTCAAATTAGGTATGCTCATTAACATTTAACTTTTTTGGAAATCAAACCCTTAAAGTAGAAACATGTCTATAGGACTTCATCTGAAGATGTCAGAGTACATTGTAAAGGAGAGTTAGTGATTCACTTTATCAGTGAAGACTCATCCGAAGTACAGATGAATACCGAGTTGTGTTGACTTGATGGCAGATGCAGAAAGAGAGCAGAATCCAGTACTATCCAGTGGCAGTTCTCTTAAATACACTAATACAATAATAATGCATTTGCTTTCAATTTGCCCTCCTAAGCTTTCATGATTTAATGTAAAGTAGATTTATCGTAGGAAATATTCTTAATCCTTAGATATGTTTTGGGCAATCACTTAATGTAAGATTACTTGCAAGTGTTTCAAGTTCATTTGTTTGTCTTTCCTTTGACCGAGAAGAATATTTTGGCAAATCTTAAGATAGCCATCTGATGAAGACACTATAAAATATGTATTATTTGAAAACTACTTTTGATCGACACTGTCTCCTCTCTGAAAATGTATTTAAAATTAACTTTGTGCAAAAAGTAGAAAACGGCCCTTTGTCATCTTTAGTATGAACCCTTTATTTCTTGTATGGGAACTCTATATTGGCCCATTAAACTATAATGGCTTCTTTGTTTTATCAGGCCAATGAACCACGAACTATAGGATCTCCTAAATAGGCCCTGACAAGACTGCTACCTCTGTAAAAGAGCTGTTACCTTATTTCAGGTTAGTGACTTGCTAACAACAAATTCCCAAGGAAGTGGCCAGACATAGCTGCAAGTGCAAGGCTTGGTGAAAAAAATAAAAATACAAATGACCATTACTGAATAATAAAGTGAGAGACTGGGCGGCATAAAGATTGAGGTGGGCTCTCCTTATACTGGATTTATCCACCCCACCCCCCAAAAATGAGTTTAAAATATGGATGTACACAGAATCATAATCCTCACTGTATTTTTTTTCATGTAGTTGTTCTTTAAAGAAAAGACCTTTAGTAGCTATAACATGTAGCAGTTTATTGGGTTTTGATTTTTAAAAACAAGGATGTATCTCTCTTTAACAAGGTGATTGCAGAATAATTTCTTGGAAAGAATTACCTGTGTATGAAGTCTATTGTTTTAAGTGTTGAGGTATAAATACTATAGATCGTATATTTTCATCCCTGCTCAAGTGTAAATGTTGAGGTTTCTTTTTCAGGGAAAAAGTGTACATGCTTTCATTAAATTATGATTTTTACTGCTGAAATAGGAATCAGGTTAATGGGGGGACGTGTGTGTATATATATACACACATACTAAATGTGTATGTATATACTCTCTATATATTTGACACTGTGTATTGGTTACTTGTGTGTAACTATAGAGCTGTAAGTGAAATTGTGATGCTTTTGAAGTTAGCGGGAACTCTGACTTCACTGTATATAGGATTTCATTGTGTCTGGAAAAGAAAGACTGTAAGTGATGTCTTCAGTCCCTTGCTTGAGCTCTTTATTTGAGTCTGGGACAAAGAAGCTTGAAAGCTCATATAACTTATTTGCTGTCTAAATCAAATATTGGAACACTAAAAATAAATTATGCCAGAGCAAAGTGTTTTCCTCAGTTTGTAAAGCCTTTTTTACTTCTGTTAGCTCTTAGGATTAAAGGCTAAGCTGTTGAGGTTGAAGATGTTTACTAATCACAGGGAAATAATTTCAAAGGTCTGCAGGTGAAGGCTTCTGGTATTTAAGAGTATCATCCTTTGTAAAGACAAGGATCAACAGAGGAATGTGCAACCGCAGGGACCATACTGAAGGTATGATGAAGAGGGTTTAGGTTACAGTAGCCAGCTTCAGTCCACAATTAACTGAAGGAAAAAGGCTCTTGCTGCTTTCAGTGTTGGATTGGTCTGAGCCGGGACGGTATTATACAGATGTGGGAAAGGAATATGTCAGCTTTCAGAGAATAGAGAGAGAGACAGAAAGAAAGGTGCTGGTATGGAAGTGTCAGTGAAGAAATGGAGGGCCTTGTCTGTTAACTGGCCAGGTAGTCCAGTCTGCTTGACAGCTACAGGTTACAGCAAAAGGTAGAGAAACCTAGTTTTTTGGTTGATAAATACAATATAGCATTGATTCAGTTTGCCAGTGGTACAGAAGCTGCTTTTTTCAACTGTTGCATATGTTTCCAGAAAACTGGGGGGTTCAAGTGAATGTTGTATATGCTCAATGTTGCCTTGTAAGGCACAGCCTAAAATCAAGAATGTAGTTGCATGCTTTGCATGGCAGATTAATAGTAGTGCTGCATTTCCAGCTAGAGAATGATGGCCCAGATCATTTTT
>WAAD01005439.1:149008-166353 GCA_013389945.1 Fregata magnificens
TTCAGGTGTAAATGTCAAATGACTCTCTTAAAATGTGGACATGAAAGAAACATAGGTATAGAGAAGTATCCTAGGAAATGGAAGAAAAGCAGGGATGCCTTACTACTTTGATCTTCTTGCAGTCTGTCTTTATTGGGCTTATTTTATGCTGTGCTACAGGGCAGTGCTCCTTTGCTGAAGTTCAGTCCCGCACAGATACAGACTGGGTGTTGGAAGCATTGTGCATTCTTCTAAATTGGGCTTCAAGTTATGTTTCATAAAATCTTTATAGTCCAGA
The DNA here is from genome assembly GCA_013389945.1 of Fregata magnificens. Classification (NCBI taxonomy): domain Eukaryota; kingdom Metazoa; phylum Chordata; class Aves; order Suliformes; family Fregatidae; genus Fregata; species Fregata magnificens. The sequence continues at coordinate 149,286 of WAAD01005439.1, forward strand.
ATATGATCTTCTGTAAAGGAAGATGCTAACTTCACGTTCTACTTTCTTCTGCTGTTAGTAGTCTTATGTCATCAGTCAACAGTATAGTTATGAGACAGTGCTGGCCCGTGTAGTATTTCCCTGAGTTTTTCGATCTTCTCTTCTGGAGTTCACTGTAAAAACTAATTCACGTACGCTATGTGTATTCACGGTTTACCTTTCAATAGTCATACAATAGAATCATGTTTTGGAAAAGCAGCAAACCATCTGAATACTCTAAATATAACTTTAAAATGTTTCTTTAAAAGCAAAAAAAGCATTCTAGAATTTTGTTCAGTTAAATACTTGACTGCTAAATGCCGCATTTGAATACAAACAGAAAAATGCCGCATTTGAATACAAACAGAAAAATGCCGCATTTGAATACAAACAGAATGAAAGTATGAAATATATTATTTCTGTTGATCAGAATTGCAAAGCATAATTTGTGATGAGAAACTTATCTTGGCTGGTGATACAAGTTCTAGTTTTCCAACTCAGTTTCTAATGTATAGGTACAGATTACCTACTAAAATAACTTTTCTTCTTTCAGATAATGCCTAAGAAATAGAGTAAAGTGTGTTGGTTATCATGCCAATTTGGAAGAGGTGGGAATGGAGGAAGAACTCTTTCAATGAAAAGAGTAAAATTTAAAAATTAAAGTAAATCAGCGTTGATGCCAGGAGACAGTAATTCAGAACTCAACTTGTCTAGAATCTTTGAGGGAATATTAAGCCTGCTATAACTGACCATGTATGACTTCTCTTCAAATCTGAGGATAGTTAGGAACAACGGCACTTCACAAAATTTTTTGATAAAACTTTGTTACGTTGGAGTTTTCAATTTAAGAAAATTGACTTAGCTGGAACTAATATGCAGTACCTTAATCATGGTGTCTGGAGGAAGCACAGTTTCCCCAATTGCTTTAAGCAGAAATTCATGCTGGTTTTGTAGATTGCTACCAGAACACCTATTGAAAATCTTCCATTTTTGCTGTATTCACTTCTGCATATCCTCTAATTTTCCTGTGTGATTAGGAGAGGGGGGGATGAGAAATTAATGCTGAGCCAGCTGGTGAACGGAAATACCCTTAGATGATGGCCCTTATGAAAATAAAACAGCACTGACGGCAAAGAATGTAAATTGCTTTATTTATTTATTTATTCTGGAGTTGCACAGTCGGCAACCTGTTCTGTGAGGGCTTAGAGAGATCCTATGGACTAAGCCTGATCTGGGAGTTTAGCAGCTGGAGGGAACCACCAGGTTTAAGGATACTCAGTAAATGTCATTATGATCACTGAAATTGATCCCCTGCTCTGGAGGTAAGTTCAATACTGTGATTTATACCGCATGTAATTTTCTTTATGCCTGGATCTCCCAGAGCCATTACGCAGGCTGCCATGGACCCTCGATACGGGCAAGTTTGTATGGTAAGTTGACATACTGTTTAGTGAGAGTGATCAGAGTCCTTTTAAGACCTCAGGCTTTTTTTAAAAAAATGCATTTTCCTATTTGTGTGAAAATTCCTGTAACAATCTATTTCATGTAGGTGCCCTATATGACCCTTTGGAGAAGGGGGGAAAAAAGTTCCTGGAACAGTGTGTGCGGTACACCTGCGCACAATTTATCACAGTGTGGCAAAGCCAGATCAAGGCAACAGAGTACAATAATTAAATGGATGACTGATAAGCAACAGCTGGGTAGATGGGTTTTTTAGAAAAACAGAAGGATTTAATGGTGCAGCCTAAAATCTTTCATGAGTGCATATGTTTATGTATTAATCTATTTTAGCATAAGAAAGTTATATTCTGTGCGTATGTATAGGAGATGCATTAGTCTAGCAAGTAATTATGTTGATCTCTCTGAGAATCTTCACAAAAAAAAGTTTGTGCAGGATTTGATGTGTCTCAAGTTAAAAGTTGTTAGCATCGATTATATCAGAAATTAAATACCGTAAATGGAAAACTCAAAGTTGAATTTTAAAACTTAGGTTGGACATACCTCTAGAGTGGGACCACAGTCTTTTGGAGATTGGCACAGTTTAGGGATGCACATCTTTATGCAGGGCTGGGGCTCTTAACTGTTATCTAAAGAGAAGGTAGTGGATTGAAGAGGTTCTGCGAGGTTGCTTCTTTTAGTGTTTTCACAGTAATAGAAAGAAAATCCAGTAAGGAATGCAGTATAGGCAAACAAACTGAGATGTTGTGCAATGTTCTCGGTTCACACTGTGAAAGTTATGCTAGACCAAAATTAGTTGCACTTAAAAAAAGTGCCTGAGATGGATGTGTGAAAAGTTCTACCCTTCAAACTGGCACTTTGGTTATCAAATTTAAGCACAAAGTTGAAGTTTTGATTTGTCTAATGTTGGTGTTTAGGATGGCTTGTGTTGATGCCTTCAGACTTTCGATAGGATTAAATCACGTCAGCTCTCCTGTGCAGATCATTATTGAAAAGAATAGGTTGTATTTAAATGATTGCATCAAGGTGTAATTGTTCCTGTGCGTCTATGACAACGTGTCTTGCTTGCAGTGTAGTGGGAACAGGAGTTCCTTTATACTTCAGCATCCAAGCAGAGATTTCAGTTTAATTTGTGTGCTAGAGGTTTTTGATTGTGAAGTAAAACAATTACCTTTCTCCATCTGCTTTTCTTCTAGACTTAAGCATTTTATGTAGTTTCTTGCTTTGTGTTCTGGCTGTGGTTTATTTCAGAATGGTATCTAAGTTTTAGGTTTCTGATTTTTGGAGAGAAGGGGTTTAATCTGCTTTTTTGGGGTCGCATTTGCTGCATGAATTCTGCTGATCATAGAGTAGTATGGTAGCTGGATAACTTACTGTTATAAAGTTCAGTGTGTGTTGAGGTAGAGGTGGTTAACCCAAATAACAGTTACCCCCGGTATGATTCAAGAAAAGCTTTTGGAGCTAAAGGGTGATGATTTTGGATTAGTTCTTCATATGTTCATTTTCCCCAGGTCTACGTTGCAGGAGTGGTAGAAAAGGAAAAGGGAACTAATCCAAATCTGAAGACTTGGATTTACAGAAAGTGAACATAAAATTCACACAGATGTTATGATGTATAAATACAAGAAGTTGTAAAAAAAAGAGAAACATCCCCCAAACATTTTAATGTGGAGATATAATATGTAAATATATCTAATACAAATAATATATCTAATACTAATATGTAGAAGAAAATTTGACAGTGTTAAGTATTAAAAAAAACCTGTCAATTTTTGCATCATCACAATTTACTTTCTATTAATTAGACGTTATTCTAAACACTTGCATATTTATTTTTGTTTTAATTTGTCATGTAATTTCCACATCAAATAACTCAAGTTAGTTTATCATTAGTGAGCAAGTCTGTGGTAGATCTGGGATATTTAAAATCCTTGAAAGTAGGGAAATAGTATCATCTTGGATTTCAGTAAAAACATTTTTACGATTAGGGCAAGATGTTTACTCCTAATGGCAAGAATTATTCTCTTTTTTTTTTTTTTTTTTCCCTACTCCCTCCCCTTCTGAAATCCTTTTGTGATTTATACTGAGCTTCAGGAGTAACCACGTCTTGTTTCTACTGCTGGGATCAGTTTGTGACAGAAGCAATCAGGGAAAGGGACACTTTGTTGGCATAATATGGGAACTGAAAAAAAAATCAGATGAGCAAGCAGATAAAGTATTAACACAGTGGGCAGTAAAACTCAAATCAATTGCCACAAAAAGTTGCAGAGACGAATCTGCAGGTTCAAAGAGGGAGTAGACAAATTGATGGACGTCAGGTCTATAAACAGATACTGAAAGGATTAAGCAGGGATGTGCCCTAGAAATATGCCAAGACAACAGTTTTGGATGCTGGGAGACACAGGGAAAACAAAACACAGAACACGATCAAGGTGGCCTGCTTTTATGAAACAGCATCTCCTTTTTCCCTCTGTGCGGACAGGATGCTTCCCAGCAGAACATTGTATGTGTTCAGAAGAGAAGCTGTATAATGTTAACCTTTTATTTGAACCTTGTCTTTGCTCTTTGATCACTGGCACTGTTTGAGTAAGTGCTTCATTCCTCTGTCCTTTTGCACTTCAGAGGCAGGAGAGAGGATGAAGCCGCTTCCTCAGTTCATGCGCATGTATTTGAACTTTCCCTTCTAATAAGAGCAGGAGAACCTCCAGAGGACATGGAAACTGATCTTCTTGTTTTATCTGGGCTTTCTGGAGTAAACCTAAAGGGATGAACATGCCCCAGCTTTGCAAAAAGAGGAGGAGTGGAAGCTACATGAAGTTTATTACGCCCCATCAAGTCTGCCAAGTTTAATCTGCCATTACAGAGAGAAAGCTGGCTGTGAAACGGTTTGGATTGACTGACAACATTTAACTAACCACTGAGAATGATTTTGTCTTTGTAGTATAGTTCATGTCGTTCCATCATGTCCGTGTGTGTAGTGTTTTCAAATGAATTTAATTATGAGTGATGAATACTAGCTTTACGGATGTGCTTTTCTCTGTAATACTGTAACTGATTGCTTTTCATCTGGACTTGTCACCAGTGCTCACAACCGCTGCAGGTTTGCACTTAGCGGCAGTTAGTTAAACTACTGGGACTTGGTGGGGGAAGTTGAATTTTTGTTATGTTTTGTTTTGGGGTTTTTTGTTGTTGTTTTTTCAATCCTGAGCAAAAGTTTTGGGATTTATTTTGTGATTACCCAAGAATGTTCATTTCTGGTTGGCTAAATGGGAGTCAGTGCCCTTGTTTTCATTTGTGATCTCTTAGAGTAGATACTGATTCAATTTCTAGTCTCTCGGGCACTGCTCAGTAGTGAAGAAAAAAGCAAAAGGCATAACTTTTTTTCCGGTAAAAACTGCTTTTGATGATATTTGTGAAGGTGTTGCTCTGTGCGTATGCTACAGGTATTCATCAGACATCTTCCTATGACATGAGAAATCAAGATCGTGAAGTTTCCTGCTAGAAGCAAAACCTGATCTTCATTTCAGGAAAAACAAAGGGGTTATTTTCCACTTCCTGGTCTATTTATATTTAGCTCAACAGCTTTTAGATTGTGAAATGCAGCATCAATGGGAAGAAAAGTAGAAGACTTGCAAAGTACATAGAAAGTTAGGTGATAAAATAAATGTACAGAAATGGCTGCTATTACTATATTGCTGGACTGTTATGTGTTGTTATATTCTTTATGTGCTCAAAAGAAAGTGACTACTCCTTTTCCCTCCAGTCTCTACATGTTGGCATTTGCTTGCCTTTGATTTCATTCCTGATGCTAACTTTATACTGAAGCTGAGGTGACCTTTATACGTACCACTTTTCCAGGTGTTGCCTACTAACTTTCACCTACGCAATAACCATTATTTGCATTTCTAATGAAGTAAAGCACTAGGGACTAAAAGGAAACATATTTGTTGGAAACTTCTGAAATACGTCGAATCAACTTCTAAAAAACCCCTTGAATTGGCTAGTAAGAGTAGAAGGAGGAGGCAGCTGGATTGTGGACTTGGAGTCCAAGGCAGCGGTCTGAGATTTCTTCTCTGTTTACACCACCGCTGACACAGAATAATTTCCACCATTTTTATGGTGTTTCTCTGCAGTTAAAGGAGTGTATATGAGAAAGACTTTTTAATACGTCTTGCAAATGCAAAGGAGTTTTACCTGGCGGGCATGCTTGCTACTCTGCTCAGCCAGGTAAGTAAGACACAATCATTGTCATAATTCATGAATGTAAGAGGGTCTGAATCAGAATTCTTGCTGTCGGAAAAAGGCTTCTTCCTAAAAATGCTAGCCAAAAATAATAATTAAAAATTGTAGAAGAAATTTAGCTTGAGGGCAAGTGGGACAAGTTGACATACACTGACATACAGGGACAAGTTGTCATTGTGGTATGGGCTCACATGGTCATTTCTGAGCCCAGCAGTGTGCTCCATCTAGCATGCAATGTGCTGATAACGTTTGTAGTCTTAACTGAGTGAGGAAATGTAGGAGTTGTATTAATAACCAAACACTTAGGCCGCCTCCCTTTGATCTTAACCTTTTTAGTGAAATGTTTGAGTTAAGTACATTTGTTACATCGGTGGCGTTGTCATTGTTAAAAGACCCTAGCTGCCTGCTTTTGCGTGAACAGAACTGCTCATTTTAGCTGTTGAAAGATGGTGCAGGTCAAAGGAAGAACCACAGAGATTGCCAGCCCAATTATAACTGTGGGCATCCATGCAGAGATTGCGAGGCCTCGGTCCACAGGTCAAAGTGCCAAACTGCTCTTTGTGTCCCACTCTCACAGATTTGATTTGGCACATGTTTAGTTCCTTTTAAGTGTAGAGTTGCTGTAAGTCCATGTCAGATAGTTACAGGAGGCATCGTAAGGGTTTGAGTCTAATCGGTGTTTGTGTTTCTGAATTAAAAGCCAAGGCATGACACTTTTTTCACGCAACTACCAAATGTAGTATGCGATACTCAATGATAGTAGATGAGTCCTAAAAAAAAAAAAGACATTTTTGTTTCAAGTCTTGTCCATTCATCAATCCTTGTCCATCCTTCTGTTCCCTTCCTGAATCAGCAATGTCCCCTCCCTGCCCACCTGGCACCAGATGTGCTGTCAGGCACTACTGTATGTCCCAAGTCCTCCGAGTGGCAGACTGCAAAATCTCAGGTGACATTCACCTGGAAGCGCTTAGCCCTCAACAGCTGCAGCCCCTTGATTACCTTGCCCGCCTCTGCGGCTCCGTGCCGCTACCGTATCAATTGCTTGTCAATTCGGCTTAGCTATGACTTTGACTGACTGGAATGAGGGAAGTGGGAGTGGGGTGTAGGCGAATGGTTAAAATTAATTGCTACATAAGAAAAAATTGAAAGATAATTATTCCTGCTTTCCTGTCAGTGCTCGAGGGTAGATGACCTCATTAACTTGCAGCTTGTACACAATTCAATTACTAGGAGATGGAAAATACATTTTTAATTACCTTGGTGGCTTGTGCTCCATTCATCTCCATTTGCATGGCTTTTTTACTGTTGTGTTCTGAAGAAGTAGCATGGTCTTACTGAGGCTACCGTAAGAGCTTGCTTCTTGCTACAATTATTCTTGTTTGAGGTAGGGTATTAAATGTGTGAGATTAACCCTTTGGTGCCAAGTGAATTGGGAGGTCCTGTGGTGGCACTAATGTAGTTTTAGTTAGCTTGGCATGTCAGGATTTTGAAACTTACGGTGTCAAATAATTATGTAGGGTAACTTTGTTCCTTTGTGCATTTTGTTGCTACATATTTTAAGAAAGCATTAAATTGGTGCATAATAAGCAGATCACCTAGTTAGACAAATATCATATCAATGTATGTCATGGGAAAGGATTCTTTTGTAATTTCTAAAAGCCTATCATGGCATTTACCGAATTAATGATGACTTAATTGTTTTAAATACATAGCTAGACAATGATTTTAATGCATGAGTTTTTAAAACTGTCAGTGGCGTGCTGAAGTGTACAATACACGTGGAAAGAATATTTGTTCATCACCAATCATTTGATTTAAAACTATTGCAGAATTGAAAGGCTTGGAGCTAAGAATTGAGGAACCTGTGACTTGGTGCACAGATATTTTTTTTTCTTAGGAAAGACTTGTCAAGATTATACAGTGCTGCAGCTTAAGACTGTGTGGTTGTTTGAGTTGCATCCAGCAACTACCACAAAAAGATTCAAGAACTGATCTTGAGTGTTTCAACTCCTGCCAGTCATAGCATGACACAGACTGTAATCCCCGCTCTGACGGTGCGCACTGTGTTGATGGGGAAAGAAGGTACGGGCCACAGGGACTAGTTGGTTGTTAGGTCATGAGGAAGTGCTGAGACAAGTTGTGATGTACAGAGATATTTAGTGGTGAGAACTGAATCTGTTTTATGATCTATATCTGGTCACTACTTTGCTCTCCGCACCCCCCCCCCCCCACCCCCCAAAAAAAACCCCCCAAAACCCAAACAAAAAAAAAAACCAAACCCAAACAGAGCATAATGCAGGCATTCTTAAACTATTCATGCAAACTTCATTGTGAATGTATTAGTCCTATTTAATTCTTCTCTAAAGAGCATTAAAGCAAGATAAGGCGCTTTAAAGGCTAACTGGCAGAGAGGCTTTAATGATATTCTAAGAACTTGCACTGCAAACTAAACTCTTAGCCCATGGCATGCTCTCAGCTGTGACCCGCAGGTGAGCATCGTTGTGGGAGACCTCTGAGGAAGCGGTGGTGACAATTTAGACAGTCGTCCTTCCTCTTGCTGGTTAGTGCCTGAGTGTGACCCAAGGGGCAGTGAAATACAAGCTCCTTCTTGCTATACAGTAACATTTAGGATGTTTATTCTGCAAAATTGCAGTTTGAAAAAAACCCTATGGTTGGATTAATATATACCTTCTTAGGCTAGTAAATGTACTGTGACATTTTTCTTCAAGGATATCTGCTAAAGGAAGGCACACCGGAGAATTCCTTCACTGAGCAGTCTTTCAGGAGCAAGAGAGTGAGCATGTGAGTCATTTTATTGAAATGAAAGAATGTAAATATTTTAAATTATCTGTGTTGGTTACTTTATAGCTGATGTTTCCTGCATTTCATAACACAGGAAGACATATAAATAACCAACTTTGTTAAGATTGCCTTTTTGGTTTTGTACTAGATTACTATGGAGACATACAAAATGCAATATGAGGGAATCAGTTGCTTGCAGACCTGCAGAGAAATTATGTTTGGATTTTGCTTATACCTTATGAAATACAGATGCAATTTGTCACGGATGTTGTTTGGTGTGAGGGGTTTGTTTGTAATTTTTAATGATTTGGGGTTAGGTCTGGTGGACCTAGTGCTGGCAAAATCTCCAGTGCAACCAAAATTCACGGCGTTTGCATGAGATGCAATGTCTGTTACCAGGTGTGCTATGTTTACTTTGATAAGTAGCAATATTTCCAGTGTTCTTCCAGAGGTAAACAACAATGTAGTCCTGAACCTTCTTGGTTTGCTAACAACAGTCACTCCAAAAGATGTAACGCAAAGTCTATAAACATTTTAAGGATACGGACTGTACATGGAAGCAAATGTGACTTGAATATAACAGTTGGAGAAAATCAACACAAGCTTAGTTTGCTTGGAATATACCCTGACCCCTTCTCCTCTGCCTCCATCTATTATTTTTATTATTACATCAGTATCTGTTGGTCAAAAAAATTTAGGTCATCTGAAATATTTATAGGGCTTCTGCGACTGTCTGGCCTGTCAAGTCTTTAAAATGTATGTGACCACAGCAGAATTTTTTATAGTGCTCTAACAGTGCTCCCATTAAGGGAAAATGAATATAAATGGTAAGATAATAATTGGAAACTGACTTATATGTGATATTTGGGCCAACATCAGTGATTCTGTAGTGTTAATGTATTTTCAGATGACGCATAGGCAAAACCTTTCAGGATCTAAGAAGAGGGGCTGATTCAACTTGAATTTCTTTGTAGATTTTTTTTTTTGTGTGTGTTAAGCATCCATTGCCCTCACCATTGAGCAGCAGGGCTTTTTGCAACCCTATTTCTGTCCTCTACCACCTACAAACAAATGACATCTGTAGTGTTTGGAAAAGATGGATCCTATCATGTCATCTAGGTTTGGATTTTTCTTACACTGTTTGAGAGACTGTTTCTCCTGATACAGTGAAGTTTTTGTTGAAGTGAGTTTGTCGTGGATAAGTGCCATTTAAGACTTCTGCTGTCATGTATGTGGGTATACATCCCAATTCACTAGTACTTTTTTCTTTGAGCTTGTGTGTCTTTGTGGTCCAGTGTTGTTCTGTGTTACATCATGCAGTGTTGGGCTGAAAATGGTGGTGAAGAAAGTGAGATTTTTGTCCTTAGTTTACAGAATGACTATGAAAAGAAATACAACCTAACAAACAAACCCCATGTTTATGCAGTAGACTTATTTGGCTGAATTCAGTAATAGGAGTGTAGTAGTAGGTAGGTACATCTCAAGGTTTAGCATCTATAGCTGAGAAGGGTGTTCTGTCAATACTTCATCCACCTACAAATACAGAGGGTGTATTTGGAGATTAACGATCCAGACATGAATTCCCAGCTAAATGCAGAATGTACCAGCAGTCCCGGCATGGTCCTGGAAATCTGTTTCCAGACCCGACTTATAAGGCTGTGTTGGCACAAAACCGCTGGTATCTACCTAAAGGTGCTCACTTTTTGCTATTGAAAACTCAGGCAAGGAAGTAGAGTGTATTCCTCTTTTTAGTAAGAGAAGGAAACTTGCATGTGTAAAACGAAGTTTCGAGTGAGACAGTGCCCCAGCACTGTTGCAAAACGTATTCTGTAGAAGACATAATGGAAGGGATTTTGCATTCAATGGTCTGTTTCACTGATCACATGGTAGTAGTAACTCACAGGAAACAAACAGTAACTTACTTACTACTTTTAATCCTCTTCTGCCCTCCTAGTTGAAGAACTATTGGAGGGCCCCCCCCCCCCCCCGATTGTCATCAATAATATAGCATTTGCTCCCAAAGTAGTATAGCATTCAGTTATGATATCAAATACACAATATTATCCAATTATTGTGTTTAATTATAGTAAGGAGATTGTAGTCTCAAAAAATACGCAGTTTAAGGTTCTCAAAATCTTCAGCAAGTCAATGTTGATAGAAATTATAACATATCTTGTTTAAAATGCAAAGCCCAGTTATCTCTTACAACTGCAGAAAAATGGTTCATTAGAAGGATTTAAAAAAATACATATAAAGTAAAGGAATGGGCTCATTATAAAATGTTTCACACATAATCTAACTAATTAACATAATAAATTGCAGGGAATCATATTGGAATATCATACAATTAAATAAATTCCATACGGGCCACGTAAGTTAATGTTTTCTTTTTGGAAAATTGTATGCCTTGGCAAATAAAGTATTCAGAGGATTAACTATAAAGAAAAAAATGGCTTTGTGTAATTATTCTCTCTTGTAATTTGAATTAGACATAATTACATTTCCTAAATATGAAAGGAAAATAAGTGTGATCTATAGAGAACAGGCAACACCACCGAGACAAGTCTGTCTTTGTTTCCTGACCCATTAAGTGACAATTATGATACTTGTGTTAAACATCTTAGAAGTGGCATGAACTTGCCATAACTCTTCACTTTTTCTGCTTGAAAAGATCATAATAGGAAAAGCTTTTGCTCTTCTGTTTTTAAATGGAGTTCAGACTATTACTTGTGCAATACAAAAAGTTCATAGAAAAATGTCATTGCATCAAGTACTATTTTCATCACGTACATAAAATAAAGGAGCTCTCTGTTTGCAACTCCAAAGCCACATAGCCTTCTAGAATATGCTACTGTAAAGCTCTATAAAATGGATGTATGCTTATGTCCTGTCATACGCCACTGGTAAGTGCCTTTGTGTTTTCAGTGGAAAACATACACAGGGTTTGCAGATGTCAAGTCTGTTTGTGCACTTCAAGTTGAATTACTGATGCAAGTTGTGAATGTACTTCTGGGTTTCTGCAGGGTTTTTTTCCCCCCTCTCAATTTATTTATTTATTTATTTTAAGTTAAACAATTGCCGGACAACACATAATCTGAAATAAAGTCAGTGTTTTTTCTAAACGTATTTTTTTACCAGCTAGTAAAAAATGCTTCAGAACTTTTTGTACACTTGCGGAGAGTTATATTACCTAAGTTCACGTATATTCCCTGTACCTGTCCATATCCAATTAGGAGTGTTGTATGATCTTGAGGATCTACACGCAGAGTTTACAAACTTTGCCTACTAGTTGTGTTGCTCATTCTGTGTTAGACTAAATCGTTTATGCTATTGAAAGTATACCTGCTCACTTATTCTTAGATACGAACCATACATTTTGGACTTTGCACGGAATTTATCTGTGAATCACCTACTTATGATTTATTGTGTTGTGATAAAAGCAAGTTATGGGGGTAAATTGTAATTATGTGGCTTAACTAAATAGTTGCTGAGGTAACTTCATCATTATTTATCATTTGCTTTTTGATAGGAAGTAGTCTTAGGTAAGTGAGGTAAATAGGTGGATTTTTTTGCTGAAATTCTTCAGTGAGACATGGTGGTTCATACACTCCCCCAGCTTTCTCTGCCAGGAGACTTGGAGACTTCGTGAAAGATGCTTCTCGGTATGTACCTGTTGCTCTATCATGACGAAAATTTCTTTTGTGCTTCTATGTATGTGATAACAAATATCTTCTGTTTATTTGCTATAAATGTTAATGTTGTTTTCTAGTCAGATATTTTGAAACCATTTTTCGTTTTTGAATGTAAATTTTTGGTTCAGTAATAGCCTTTGTGTACAAGCCCTTCTGTTACATCTCATGTGTTAGACTCCCGTGAGTTATGCTGTTGCACTGTGATTTCTCCTTGGGTCTTTTGGCTCACGGATTCTGAGAAAGGCCAGTGGAAAATTCTCTTGCTGTATGTGTGCTTTCTCCTGCCATTTATAGAATTTTGCTGATAAATCGTCCTATAGAATTTTGCTGATAAATCATCCTATTTTTGCTAATTTCTCTCCACGAAAAAAATATCTCCATTCATAAAATGTTGTGGGATTCTTTGATTGGCAGCAGCCAAAGCTAAAGATTAAAAAAAAAAAGTAATTAACATAATAGCGGTGCTTTTATTTCTTGCTCTCCTGGAAAGCAGTGTGTACTGGTACTTCTCTTGGTCGTACTGTTGCTTTTTATTTACAGTGCTTCTACAGTGGGAAGATGTTACCCACACATTTAGATTCCCTGAATATGAGCCATGGAAACTAATTTTCAGACTTTTTAGTATCTAGTGTTATAGGTAATGTTAAGCAGTTTATTTACTGGATGCTGTGGCCCTCGTTTTCATGAAATTTGAATGCTGTTGTGTTTCTGAATTGCCAGTTGCAAAGATACACAGGGAAATTCTGAGGTTTTCCAAAGTTATACCATTTTGGAGGTAGAGGCTTCTGACATTATACAACGCATGTGCCCACTTTTTTTCAAGTATTTAAAAATAAATACACAAATCGGTCTGGAGACAGCATTTTGCTTCTTCCCATGGTGATGCCTCCTCCTGAACTGTTTACTGAGCCTTACCTGGAGTTCAGCCTTAATGGGGCGGTGTCACCTGGCTGGTTCGTGTTTGGTTTTGACAGTATCTTAGTGCGCCCTGTTCTCAACACCCATCCTGACACATTTCCAGTCAATTTAGATTATTTCATTAGTAGATCCTTAGAAGGCGCTTTGATCAAAAGAGTTTTCAAATACAGCCTAAATGATAACCGTGTGTGCTTAGTTTGGCAGTTTTGACAATTCCTATGTGTAGGACAGGAGGCTTTCATTCATCTTTACAGATGCTGTACTTGTTTAGTCTCACACTGCGCTGGGAGAAGAGCTGATGTGTTTTTTAACTACTCTGCTTGATACTGATGTAAAGAAGACTCAGCCAGAGCCAGACTTTCAGCAACTTCTCTCTGTTGCTTTGCCTTGCTCAATTGACAGAACGTATCCAGATCTCTATCTTGTAGACTCAGGCAGATCCAGTGAAATCGACTGTGATGCACAATTTGCAGGCCCATCCATAACACCTGTCTTTTTAAGCTGGTTTTAAGTATGATCATCCTTTGGCCTTCGCCATTCCTTTTAAACGTATGCCTGTATTCAAACAAGATTTCTCTTAATAGCTACAGTGTTTGCTTCTCTTGGAAATCTTTGTCAGCCTTGTCTGGTCCTAATCTGTAGTGCGAAATCACTGAACACAACTACCTCCTGCCTTAGATGTCTCTGTTTCTGGGTTATTTTACTGAATTTGAATGGGCTTTCTGTCAGACCATGCCCTCGGTATCTGTGAAATGGCAAGATTCTTTTTGTGCTGAATCCAGTTAACAGAAAGATTTTTGCTTCTCTGTAGTCTCCTCATTCTCCTTTTCTATTTATGTATTGCTGGTTAAACAAATTAAGTAGTGAGAAGTCTTCTGAAAGTTAGTTAACCTCCTTGCTTCTCTAGCTTTGGCTGTCTGTTCTGCAGATTCCTCTTACTTCTCCGTAACATCACAATCCTGATTTTATATCTTGCTTTCCCACACTTCAGACTCATTTTTAACACCATCTCTTGAAATATATTTTTACTTCTTTGGAGTTGTTTTTAAGTTTCCTAACTCTTCCCATTATGAGCTATTTCTGACTTCCACCTTTGCAATAAATAAATCACTTCCCTTTCTTAAAATACTACTGTGGATTACGATTACATGATATGATGTTCTGCAAGGAGGTCAATCTTAACTATGACAACTGCTGAACTGTGTTTATTCTCTTGCAGTCCTTCCAGTGTTTGAGTAGCAGCTGAGTCCAAGATAGCTACCAACTTTCCACTTTTACGTGCTTCACCATAGTTTTTGCGAAAATCAGTTGATGATAAACCAAACATTAGTTTCCTAACCTGTGCTCTCATGAGACATTCAACCAGTTTTCCCCATCCCCTTCTGCTCCGCTACCCACAGTATTTTGCTTTAATGCTGTTTTCTGATCTACAGACTCCACATGCCTTTCAAATTCTTTGGTCTTTAAAATTTTCTATATAGAAAACTAGTGTAATATCAGATGTAGAATGGAAATCACATGCAAGTATAAATGGAATTATGCTGCTGTTTTCATTAGTCTTTGTTCCAAAAATGATCATTTAAATATAGATTCCTAACTCTTAGCCATCCTAATAGTTTAATTCTGTTAGGTGTTTAAATTAGACCTGTACAAAGACACCTAGGCACTTGAAATTGCGTGCCCAGATGCTAAACTGTAGAAGCAGAACCGTAAGTCTTGTTAAGGTAAGTTGAAAATTCTGACCAAACTAATTGTATGCTGATTTTTATTAGGTTTTGTTTTGCTCTCCTTTCCCAAATGCTTCTGCAATACCAAGTAAATAGATACCTTCATTCTTGTTCCGGCACTTGGGATTCTAATTTAACAGACTTTGCATAAAGATTTAGATTCCTGGATCATCATAGTCCTGAATTTAAGTCATCTTTGTGGATTATGGAAGAGGACAGTATTTTATTATCTTATTTTTAGGGGCATGTTCCCATTTTGTAGAGAATGGTGCTTTTCCTCAACTCCAGGCTCACTGCAAGCTGGGGTCCCAAGTGCTGCTGTCGGTGCCACCGTTAGGTGCTGTTGATCCACAACATCTTGGTGCTGTCTGAGGTGTGGCTCCTGGCTTCTGAACATCAGGAGGCACTCTACTGGAATGCTCCATTTAAATAATAGAATAATGTAGGTGGGAAGGGATCTCTGGAAGTCATCTTGTCCAATATCTTGCTGAAGGCTGAGCTAACTCAAAAGTTGTATCAGGTTGCATGGGGCTTTGTGCAGCTGAGTTTTGAAAAAATGACATGGATGGAGATTGCACAGTCTTTCTGGGCACCTGTTTCATCCTGGTTATCTCATGAAAGATCACCAGTTCCTGCTCCAGACTCTCCCTGACTGTGGATGTTGCTGGTATCCACACTCACTGCGGCTATAAGCTTCTCTCCCACTGCAGACTGGAGCTCTGTGGGACCTGAGGTCTGGTTGCTCAAACATAGTAGGTGGATGTAGTAGCTAGATTTCTAACCAGCTGCATGTGTGGTCACCTGCATTTATGATGAGAGAATTCCCTGTCTCTCTCACTTTACTGTTGTAAACCAATGAACAGGTTAAACCTGGAAAGCCAGGGGACTATTTCCCAGTCACAAAACCTTTATTAGTTTGACAATTAATCTATCTTTATGTAGACCTTGGTTATCTTATTCATATAAGAGGGAGAAGGGGTCTTTTTTACCCTAAATGGTTGATCTGAACCCCACATGACTACATTTTTTTTCTTTTTTTACCTGCTGAACTTGAAAGAGGCCTACCGATAGTTTAGTGATGCAAGAAATCAGACATTTGCTACTCTCTGCCTTCCTGCTCTGCTGTTGCCTTTCAGGCTTTGGCGGCCTCATATGACCCACCTCCATGTGTAACCGTGTGGCTGGTAACTCTCCTGGTGCTTCTCTGTACTGGAAATGACGATTTGCCCTGTAGGATGTGTGGGACACCACGGCGGGGGGGGAACACCCCCGTGTGAGGTCCTCATCCAGAAACTACTGAAGTCACTGAGGATTTCTCATTTTATTTCAGTATTACTTAAGCCAGGTCCTCCAGCTGTGATTTTTTTGCTTAGCTTGCCAGTTGTATATTTTTAAAATATCACCTCTTTTATTCACCTTTGCTTTGTCTGTTTGGCGCCCTTCCTAATCCTCTTATTTCTGAAAAGTAATTGGCATGTGCAATATTTTGAGGCATAGGAAGAAGCTTTGAGCTGTTTGTTCTCTTACTAAAACAAATGACACAATGGAAAAATAACATCGAGAGATGAAAGGGAATGAGGGGAAGGCGTCAGTAGGCAAGGGCAAAGGGAAGAGCTCTTGGGGAGGCCGATGGGGTGGCAGGGGAGGCTGTGCCATGAGACACGTGAGGGCCTGACGCTCGCCTGCTCCCTTGCTCCAGCCATACCCTTCTGCAGCGGGGACTTGCTCTGCTCCTGTTTTTCTCTGTCGCTGGCCTCTTGGCTCAGGATGTTTTCAGTCTTCTCTATATTTCAAAGCTTTGTGGTAAATAATCAATTCAAACCAGCACCGAGTCTCTCTTTCTGTAATTCTGAAAACCCATTAAATTATATTGTTGGGGGAAAACAATAGTTGTGCTAATCATGCTCTGTGCATGTGCATCTTAATTTCCCCAGAGACCTGAATATGAATTTTTACTAACATGTTAATTTTGTGTGTTAATCAGTAGCTGTAGGCCGAATGAATGGATTGACTATGTAAAACCGTTTGATATTGAAACAACTCCTTTTGACCCCCTCAAATTGGCTTCATTCCCCTAAAGACGGTTAAAGTTAATTAAGCACTCAATAGGTTTATGGTGTTTAAATTAAAATATATCACTCCTCATTGTGTAGTCATCAAGCGAGGCCGGCGCTCCCCCACCCCCCACCCCGGGCCGCCCGCCTGGCTGAC
>WAAD01005439.1:166389-191960 GCA_013389945.1 Fregata magnificens
CCTTTTCAATTAAACTTCTGTGGTGAAATGCCAGAGCCCTGGGATATATGTTTACTGAGAAATAACTGAAATTATGCATGAAAAATATATAAAATAACACTTAACTCTTCCTTTTTAAAAGACGCATTGAAAGCTGTAACAATTGATGTGCAGGCTTTCCCCTCTGGGCCCTTTTAAAGGGCTGGTGGGGGCTGGGGGTAGGGATTGCTGCTTTTCAGAAGCCATGACAGTCACGTTAAGATCTCCGAAAAGAATTGTATGATAGGTAGAGTGCAAAAAAATGAGATAATGGTAATTCTCAAAGGAATACATGCTTTAAATTAAAAAGCCACAGTGCTGCTGATGTGAGCATTATATTAATGCCTGTATGACACAATCCTCAAAGCTCTTTCTTCTTCCTTAAGCTGTTTACTTCACCCTTGAAAGTGAGGGTTATGCGGCACCCTGGCAAGGCCGGTACAGTGCACATCGCTTCCCTCTTTACTCAGAAAACAACAAAAACACAACTCTGGAGTGCCTTTGGCAGGTTTAATTAGTAGCTGGGTGCTTGCAGCTAAATAAAGCTATTCTTTCTCCTTAAAAAAAACCAAAACAAAACAACCCAAAACCAACCAACCAAACAAACCCCCCTCCAAACCCCAACAAACAAAAAATACACATACTCAACACTTCAAGTATAGTAATCTATGCTTGCATTTAAGAGTTCAGAGGTAGGGGCAGTATGTGGATTATAACTGAAGTTATAGTTGCAGATACTTAACACCCTTGGAAAAAGTCAAGCTTTTGTAGCACACTTTTCATGAGTAACCTGCCCTTTCTAAGTGGAAGAAAGAAGGTGTTGGAATTTGGGAAGACTTTATTTGGTTGTGCCTGTGGTGGCTGAAGCCCTGGGCATCCATATCAGCAGGCTGCACGTGTGGCAGGTCGGCACGGGGAAGCCAAGTGACCCCGCTCCCGCGCGGTGCAGAGGTGCTGCAGCCCCCTTTCAGGTGGGGGTGAGGTGAGGCCACTCAGCCCTTCCTGCTGGGTTTGCCACTGGTGAGATCTCATCTTTTATAATACTCATATACTTCTATAAAGCTCAGGCTGCAAACCTTCTCCGTGCCTGGTTGAACTGTTGGTGCTTTGTGTTTAAACAACAGAGAATTACACGTTGCCCTAACTGCCCTGTTATTATTACAGGGAGGCTGGTCAAAAGCCACCCCATTTGTCAGATGCCCCTTGCAAGCATAAGGGCTAAAAATTGTTGTCTTCCTACTGGCCCCCCTTACCTAGAAAACGTTTCTGCGTTCTTCAAAAAAAATAGAAATGCTATATGAAGGCAAAGGGGTAATGGAAGGAGGCTAGAAAAAGTATAAAATTAAATTCCCAAAGTAGTATGGCATCATAAAGGAAATAGATCGCCCTGGAGGGGGAAAGACTTGTTACTTGTGCGGGTCAAGTATAATACTTGCTTTCAAAATACATCTTGGCTGTATAAGAACCCATGTATAGCTATATTTTGTAAATGTTAAAAATGGGCAAAAAAATCCTATAATATGCCTTTGTAATAATTCAGATTAATTTATCGGTCTTTTTGAGCCTCATGTTCTTCTGTTTACCTTTCCAAAACAGAGTTAATACTGTACCTTCTGTGCACGTTAGTGTATATGAGTGAAACTCATCTTGGATGGATTGCGTGTATATAATTTCATAAGATGAGCAGAGTGAGTTATTCTTGTCTGAGCTACAGATTAAATAGGTATTTCCCCTAATTCTCTCCTTTTCTGTGCAGAACTGTGGAGGAGAGCATTGTGTTTGAGGGAATGTCAAAGTCTGCCTTTGCGAGGCCACAGCTGACAAGGACTCTCTCTGTTGCAGCATATTTCTACTTTTCTGCAGTAAACTGTTTCCCAGTGATTTTTAAATGTATTTCATGTTTCCCCATCTGTGCAAGCCAGGTCTGTTGAACCTACTGCTGCGCAGATGAGCCAGAGGCAGGGCTGTTGCAATTGCACCCTCCACGGCGAAAGCTCAGAGATGACTTCTTGTCTTCTGTACCCTTTTATAGAGCAGTCCTCTCCAGTAAATGCAGCTAACATTTACGTTGGCTGGCGACAGGAGAGGAGGAGGTCTAGCCGTGCTATGAAATGCTACTTCCTGTTGAAACTCATAGTTCATATTTATAGCTGTCACCACAAAAGGCAAATGACATTTTTACATGGTGAGCTTTCACAGTAGTGCTCAGAGGGCTGATAAACGTGCTTTACAATTCTGGATGAGGTTAGACTGACTATGCAGGAAGGATCTAGCGTAGTGGACCAAGGAAGTGGTTTTATTTCTTAAATATCTTCAGTTGTGGTTGTATCTACAGTGGAGATTTTATCCAACAGGGTAGCTGTGCAAATGATGCAAGTACCTAATGAGTAGGGGTAAATATTAATACAAAATGTGATTTTTCTTTTTTCCTCTTACTATAGTGCTGCTTGAAATCAGGAGGACAGCACTGGCACAGGTGACAGTACACAGATGCTTTACTTCTGTGCTCAAGGAGTTGGTGTTCTGCAGCTCTGCCCACCATAACCTAGCCATGAGGTCAAAAATTTGCCACATTTTCTTTTCTTTCCTTTGACAGCACCAGCCCCGTTACAAAAATAAACTCGTTCTGTGAGCCTATGTTCAGTATCATGTTTCGCATACAGTAAGAGTTCATCCAGATAGGAGATTTACTTTGCAGCAACACAATCTGCTTACTAAATTAAATAAGTGAAATCAGGGGGATTTTGGTAATCTCTTGAAAGCAGCTTTGTAATGTAAATGAATTTGACTGCCACTGATAGTCATTTGCCAGAAGAGCTTGAGGATTTTGGAGACGGCACCTAAATAACACTTGGAAGGCTCATTGGCTGCAGAACTGTGCCTTCGCTGGTTTTCTCATGCTGAAAGACATCTCTCGCCAGGATGTCTGCATGTGCACGGAGAGATGAGTGGCTGCATGGGTGCTTTTGGCTGGCAGAAGTCAACATGGCTCAGCATGGACATGAGTTGTTACCTGTTGTTTCTTGCCTGCAGTTAGTCAAGGTGTGAGAACCTAATACTTAACAGGTGGTTAGGTGCTTTCAGAGAGAAATAATTAACTTAATTGCCTGATGAGCATTCTGGCCAATGGGAGTAGGAGAAAGGCTTTTTTAAATATTAAGTTCTTATTTTGAATCATACTATTTAAAAGGAAATGGAGTATTAAGTATAAACATTTTATTATTTTAATTTTTTTCCTCCTTCAAGTCTTTGTGTCTAATTCAGTAAAAGGGGAGTCCAACAATGAAGAGCTGGATTATCGCATGCAGATTTAGCCAAGGCATAATGTAGAAATCTGATTTGCAGAGCTTGCTCTAGAGCAGCTGACTTGGTTTTGCTCAGCAAAGCTTCCTCTTTCTAGTGTACGTTCTTGCTAAGAAGGCATGTATATAAGTTTTATTAAGCGTGCATGATATGCTAGCAGGACCTCGTCTGCTTAAGAAATCAAACATGTAAAAATTGTAATAGCTATTGCGTGTAGATTCTTTTAATCATGGGTTAGTTAACATGGAGGAAAAAACCATCTTTACTCCTAGCACATCACATAATGTGTTTTGGGAGGGGTGCCAAGCATGTCCTCATTTCTATTCAGTTTTTGTGCAAAGGTGTTCTAAATGTGAGTAATCAGCATCACAGATGATACGAAAGCAGCCCCGTACTTTCTGCCTAAGAATTTTAAAAGTGCTTCCCGTCAGAGGTATACTTTTAAGTTACTAGAAGTCTAGCATGTGGCCTTGAAAATGTGTCAGGATGCTTGCATACAGGTCTTTAACTACTACCATTCCACCCAAGAAATGTTTGCAAACTTGTTTTAATGCATGAAATACTTCCCAGATCTGGATTATTCTGGGGTGCCACTCTGTATTTTCACACATTTGTCAAGGAACAATCATATATTTGATGGATGCTGGGTGTTAATGTGTGTTGAGGGAGATTTTCCTCTAGCCAGAACACTTTGAATCCAGTGGTCATCATTCTGTTCCTTCTGGACTGATGTTAATTTTCTGTGATACTGCTGGGGCTAGAAGTGGACTTAACAACTTTCAGTTCAGATGTTCTTCCATGCAGCAAGTAAAGGAGACAACCTTTCTTATTTCAAGAAGTTGTGCTGCCATATCATTCCAGATGGCTATGAACAATCCTGGCAATTCAACACTTGTTAACTTTCATTTTCCATCTTATTTGGATATTTGTTTAAAATCTTGAGAAAGAACACAAGATGACTGGCAACCCCCAAGGGAAAGAGGGCATGTGTAATTCAATAGCAGTTGATTTTTTTTTTATTTTTCTTGTTTTCTTGCATTGTATAACCTGTCCATGAGAACTTTTTTTTAGCCCATTGGGGTTTGAATGTTTTGCTGCTGGCTCATAGCTTCCTCATGTCCTCTGGCTCACTCTGTTCTGATAAAACATGACTTGTAATTTAGAAGAAAATTATGTAAATGAAGATATTAAATTCTTACCAGGGCATTGTAAACTTCAATTTTAAAGGTCAACTTAAAGAAAACATAATCTTTTTGATGTTGTACTTTTGGGGTGATTTTAATTGGCAGAATGGGCAAGGGGGTACATTGACGATGATGATATTTAGCAGATAACAGCAGCATGAGCTATGTTGAGTAAAATTGGGTAATAAATTCTTTGAATACCATTAGTTTCCACTCTAAATTTAAATCTTGGAATAAGCCAGTTTAGCATGGTGTGAAACTAATCAGTTTAGTACCTATTATTATAGTTATTACTATACATACTGTTTGACACAAAATGTTGTAGAGTGAGCTAGCAAGGAGGATGTGATACTTCCAGTCCTGTGGCAAAACGTGTTCCCTCAGAGTGATCTCAATGAACACTTTTTTTGCTACGAGTTTCATATAGCTGCTGATAATCAGGCTGTCTGCTACTCTTGATATCCATATAGAGGGGAAAAATGTGTTGGTGTTGTGGTTGTCTCTTTCTGTTGCATCTCTGCTGGTGGTACCCAAGCACTAATCTGTATTGATGTACCTTTGCTTTTAATAACAATACATGTTATATCTTTATCATTATTTTTTTAAGGATCAGAATTTTCTTTGCTAGGATGTTAAGGATTTTCCAGGTAGCTGGGTTCTCACTTGAAAGCTGCGTGGAATTGTGATTTTTGGATTGAATTGCCTTGAAAGATTGTTTCCAACACCACTCTTTGCTGTCCGCCATCTGCTCTAGGGCCTGTTTCTTTTTTCAGCTATGAAACGCAGCCAGTTTGGCCCCTGTTCCTCAGGGTGTTGGGAGGAAGAGCTTCTCCCCAGCTGTTGCCGAGGGGAATTCCCTGCAACTCTTAAATGTCCTGAAAAGAGCTGAAAGCAGAATGAAGCCTGACAACGGACATTGCCAGGCAGACTTGTGCTCAGTGAACTCTGTCCAGTTCGGGTCAGAATATCTGTCAGTTCTGTCAGCTACGCAGCTGAAGAGGTTGGTTGTGAGTGTGTGTAAGAGGCAGGCTTGGAGCTTTTTGTGTACTCATCCCCTTCCCCGGTTCTGGCAGAGCAAGGTGTGCGATATGGAGCAGCCAGGAGCTGAGTCTCATGTTAGATTTGAATGCTTGGATCTGGCTGTGGTCTTAACATTATACGTGAATTCTTTCAGATCCACGCCAAAAATGACAGCAAGACCTCTTAAATGAAGTATTTTTCTTCTGACTCACAAGCTTGGTTTTTTGCGTATGAAAACTGACGATGCCTAAATATCCTAGAACTTCACCTTTGGGCAGCTCCCTGTTGCTTGTTGGTATCGGAGAAGTAAGAGATCCTTTTTTTTTCCCCGGTTAGGAACTTTTGTTTGGTTTGCTGCCAGAAAAAGTATTAGATTCTTAAAATGAATCTATTATTTGCTCCTTTTAGCTTGATGTGAATAATTTTGGGCTCAATGAACAGACTTAGCTAGCAATTTTTCTTAAACCATCAGCTGTATACATTTTTCTTTAGGCCAAACTTTGTAACTTGAATTATTCTATATTCCAGTACTTTTTTCCTCCTTGTTAACGTGCGAGTCTTGGCTCTCACTTCTGTGATGCTGCTAGAGATTTCCATGTTCACAACACAACTGTGTTGTGTTGGTCACTATCTTTTCACTTTTTTCCTGCTGTTACCTCTGCGTTTACTGTGTCTCAGTTGTAGGGTGTTAGAGTCAGATATTCCTCCTGCTCTTTCAAGAAGGACCACATCATCATACAGAAACTCGGACGTGACAGTTTTCCAGGCTGTCCCAAGTCAGTGTCTGCACCACCCACCCACACCTCCCGTCTGCTTAGTTCACCACCTTTGAACGGAGGAGGTGCTGGTTTCAGTGCCAGGACATCTTTCTGTCCTGCTTCCGTTATCCCATCTTCCGTCACTGCTTCCATTCTTAAATGGTCTCTAACCAGACAACGGGCTCGTTTCCTAGTGTTTCATTTGGAGACCTGTCTACTGTTTCAATTGCAACATGAAACTTAATTCAATAAAAAAACTCGATATTTGGCTTTCAAATAATCAGGGAGAGACTTGGAAGTGCTCTGCCCCCAGGGCTGCCTAGCCAGGAGGGCAGCTCTGGGTGCCAACACCTCATATCCCAGATATGTTTCCTTCGTATAATGCTATCATGGAGTGCGCCTAGAGGACCTTCACGCTCCCGTCGTGTGAATAATCACAGATGCTAGCTGTAGTTCTGTTGACAGTAGATAATGTTGTTTTACAAATATTAAAAAAATTTATATTAACCTGTCTTACATAGGGTGGATCTGTCTTTAATTTTCAGCACAAACATGCAGGAGTCCAAAAGCAAAACATTGTAGTGGTTCTGACTGGCAAATAATGCTGACATATATGGAAAAAAATACATAGAATGTTTTATGAACACTAATCACACAAATTGATGTGGATATATAAAAATATTCTATCATAAAAGTTAAGTTCTTCTAATGAAATCTTCTGAAAACAAAACAAAAAGAATGGTGCTGCCAGGAAACAAGAAAAATATTATTTGGTACAAAACGGAATACACAGCGGGTTTTAATCCTATAACTTTGCATGTAACAAAATTAAAATTACTTTTCATTGCACAAAAAAAGAAAAGAGGAAGGGAAGAACTTTAAATTAGCAAAGTAGCCTAAAGTAAGTTTGGACTAGTAATGTAGTAAAACCAGTGTTTATTGCGCTATCTATTGTATCACAAGGTGGAAGTAACAGACATGCTTGCCATGCGCTGTTCATTTTGCAGTTTAGATTATTGCCTTTGTTGTTTTTTTTTATTTAAAAAACCCCGGTTTTTTTATTGTGTGAGATATTCTTGATGTTGATACTCTGTTTCTTTCTGTGTATGTACATTAACTGGTGTAGCAGGCCTGACTGGGCTCTTGGGACGCTACAGCAGTGCAAATGATTTATACAAATGCTGCTGGGAGATTATTACAGCAAAGGCAGCACTAGGTTGTGGAGAGAAGTGCAATAATAGCATCCAGGAATTCCTGAGCTTTCAGCTCAGACCAGATACCAGCTCACCTCAAGTAAATTGCTTCACTTCTTGCTGCTCTTATCCTCATTACTTAGAGAAAATAATACTTTTTCGGTATAGTGTAAGACAACTGTAGATAATAGAGAACCTCTATAAGCCTTTGAATGGAAGTACTATTATTAAACTTTTTTTTTTTACTATTGTGCAGATCTACGTTTTAAGTCTTATTTGCAGAAAAAATCCACATTACTTGAGAAATTGCACTCACTGTCTTTTGCAGGAATTAGACTGGTATTGTTTTAGCATTAGACTGACATTAATAGCCTGGAGTGTGGCTTACAGGTGGGAGCTACTGCACACACTATGTATATTTAGAGTAGTGGAAACAGAGCAACCCCGTTAGGATCACCAGATACCCAGTGAGAACTGGAGAACAGTATATCCGAAATAGTACATCCAATACTCCGCCCATATGACAAACACTAAATCAAATATGTTCTGGTCAGCTGTAGAGCAACACAAGCGTCTTCTCCCGATTTCCTTTCCCTCTGCCCTCAAAATCATTTTGTACTACTACCAGACTGGGTATTCTGAATTTGAACAAATACATACGTTATTCTTTTGCAGAGAACTCCCATGTGCAGTTTCTGATTAAATGATTTTAATCATTCTCTTTCAATCAACCTACATAAACATCAAATATCAAAAAGGAATCTCTGTTCCTGTAGTCCTTCGCTGCCTCCACAGAATTGTTCTCAGCAACATAAATGATGTTTGTTCTCCTGTTACTGCATCTCCAGATAATGAGCAGTTTTATTATAGTTGAAGCATTATCCCAGCATGTATTTGCAAGAAGCATATGACAATGAAAGAGTAATTTTTCATTATTTTTCTTAATATCTTTAGACCATCTATGCATCTGACAAATATTTATACTCAGCCTTCTATAGAACTATATTCCTCTTTTCTAAATTACCCTCCATTGCAATTGCTTTATATGACTTTTTTTCTTTTTATCCATCATAAAGCTGTTTTTAAGGTCATCTCAGTATTTTCCATGAACGCTTTTTCTTCACTATATTTATTAGGAATGTGTGGCATGGACAAAGGAAGCATTATTTAGTTAAGGTAATTTTAAGTTTTACTTTAGCTCTATTACAGATTGCTACAAAGTATTTTGTTTTCTTTTAATATATGTCTTTGTTACTGCTAAAATTACAATGATACTTTCAGAAGCACTACTTAATGATCTTATTTTCAAGTACACTGTATCATAAAAAGGAGTATCATGAAATATTCAAAAGTATTCTGTTTCTGACAAGATTTGTGCCTTTTAATTTGAATCTTCCCCTAGCATATAAGGTTAATTACAACTAACTATAGAAAATCTTTACTGTGTTTACACTTAGATTTATGATGTAAGCTCCCAAAAGGGAAAAAAAAAAATCTCTATTGATTATAATGCGTTCTGTGAAGAGAAACTGTGAGGCAGCAAGTTTGGCTGATCTGGGAGATCAGCTCTGGGAGAGTGACTGCATCAAAATATTTTGTGTAAGTAATAGTGCCTGCATCGTTTTCAAGGGTAAGAAAATGAGAATGAAAGATTTGAGTGCCAGACAAAGGGATGTGTGGGGGTCTCCTTTTTGTCCTTATTTTTTAAACTGTATCCTGTTTCATAACAAATTTTAAAGATGGGACCAGTTCTCCTGCTGTTGGTGGTGTTTACTGGTGGTGTTACATTTATATCGGTGATTCACATGAAATGCACTCTACCCCTTTTAATTTTGGTCTCATCTAGAAATAGAGATTCTATAGCAGAAGAGCATAATGGCAGATAATATGATGATACACAGAAAGGAAATATCAAGCAGCAAGAGAAAGACCAGCTATATTCTGTCCAAAAAATCTCTCTATGTAGCACTTAGCGCTAAATATGAGGAAATAAAGACATTGACCTCCAAAATCTTGTCAGCCAAAATCCAGCTGTTTGTTGCTGCATCCTAATCCTTTTTGCTTTATAGGTTTCTGCAATGATATTATTTTAATTTAATGGGTGTTTAGTGAACTTATTTTCAGAATTGTGAATCTCCCTGTCACAGACCTTATGCAGTTTAAGTGTGAGGAACACTGTCTTAGTGACCAGGAAGGGCACATTGGTATGTATTTCTTGATTGTGCCTTGTTCCATGCAAGGGAGGAGTCATCAGTGATCTGGGAGATACAGAAAGCGCATGTGGGATGGGTCTGGTTTCTTTCTAATTTAAGAAAGTTAAGATGTGTGTCTTCATCACAGACATTTTCAGGCTATTTAAACTGCAAGGAAGATGTATGTATTTTATGTATATTTGTGATAGTTTTCCATATGTTTAATTAATATCCTGTTGATGTTTGGATACTTCTCAAGTATTTGTTGTTATCTAATCTTCTCAAGTGGATTTTAAACATGGCCTTGCACAACTCTTGGTACATTAAAGGTACCTGGCAGTATTATTGATGTTTGCAGGCATGCACTGTTTCAAAGGATTGCATTATAATGAGTTATTTTTCACTTAATCGTCCTTTTTCCTCTGCCAGTGTAGGCTAAGTTAACTCCACTGATCACTAAATGAGAATTTGAACCTGTATTTCATTGCCAGTGATGTCAGAATTCATATGAAGGGATTAATATGAACCCTTTTATCCAGATACTTCGTGGAAAAACATAGTGCAGTGAAAGCTACCTGTTTTCATGGTCTTCTTGGTATTGAGAAAAATCTGTTATGCTTCATAACTTCTTATTGTAGTGTATAGGACCCACAAGAGTTTGATGCTGTTGGCAAGTGTAAGACTGAACGCAGAAATGTTTCAACAGATGTCACAATTGTGTATCATTTTGTATTTCTGCTATTTTCAAATACTTTGTGCTGTTAACAGCGCCCTTGTCCTGCCAGGAGAAAAAATAAGTTTTGTGCGTACGCTCGGTGGTCAGCAACATGGTGCAAGGCAGCTTTGTCCTTTTATAGTGTGTGTCACACGAGCAGCACGGAGCTCTGTAGCAGCTGTAGTGACACACATGCAGTTAATAATAACAACAGCCCAAAGCCTGGATTCAAAATTCCCAACAGCCGGAACAGAGCTTATTGCATTTGCCAGTGTATTTCAAGGCTCTTTAACTACTCTAAAGAAAACCCTTTTGTTGCTATTTTCAAACAGAAGATAATGTCTGCTAAAGAGTTAATTAGATAAAAAAAATCAGTAGTTATTAGCCAGGAGAAAAGTTTAGTGGTATGGCAACTGTAAGTCAAGGAAGGAAATGGTAAAAGAAAGATGGCAGAATAACTTAGCATGTATATGGATAATATTGTGAGTCTTGTATGTGTCATACAAAGTATTTAACAAACCAATAATTTCCATGTTTACCAAAGCATATACTTTCAGTTTGCTTCAGTGGTGCATTAAAACTATGGAAGTGCGGTAATAGTTGTAATTTAGTTTAGTTTAAAAGAATGACTTCTAGCAGAATTATACTATATCAGAAACTTGGAGATGTTGAGCTGATGTTTTGTATGTCATGAAACTGACTTTTTTTACAAGGAGAAAGACTTCATTTATGGTTTTTCTTTTAAAGTACCTAATTATAAGCTGATATTTTTACGCAGTTGTATTTTGTCTATAATGAATGTTACAAAAAGTTATTGCTTATGCCTAGAAGAGAGATTTCTGGATTCTTTTTCAGAATGTGTTCATCCTCCTATTTGTGCTTAGAGGTGAAAATGGTTTTGAAAGTGCATGCTTTTTTAATTTTAAGGTGTATTTTTACTTGCAGTTATAGGGCTGGCTGGCTTTTACATGTACAGATTAATAGAAAAATACAGGTCTACATTCATCCAGAATTTTGATTGCAGCATATAAGCTTATAAACTTCAAAAGTTAAAGTATGGATATAAATATTGTTGAATAATTTGATGTTGAAATGGTACTGTTGCACTAATATTATATCCCTTTCCTCTTGCTGTAATAATTGTATAAAATTTCCTTGAAGAGCTGTGTCTACTTTTGATGCCCTACTGCAGAACTATTTTATATCTTGTGCCTTTTATCATCATGTGTTAATGTAGCCTTTGCCTTATCCAGTTGTCTGTACTTTTGGCTCTTTCAGACCAATGTCTCTGACCCTAGAGTAAATGCTTAAGAGCTGAAATTAATTGTAATGGTCATTATTTCTCTCTTCCCTCAATAATTGTTGAAGAACTTTGAAAACCAAAAAACTAACTCCCAAAAGTGATTGAAACTTGTAATTTCTTCTTGCTCAACGTGAATTTATATAATCCTTTAGCACATTACATGGTTGTCCTGTGGCATTAGGGTATTAGTACTAATGGAAAGACATAGTTATTACAAACAATTCCAAATTTCACGGTGTGTATCTTAATAGCAGAAAGGGATTTTCTCATGATTAAAAAGAAAAATGGGTGGCAAAATAAGGAAGAAATGCTTGTTACATAGGATGATCCCCTGGAGGCTTAATTACTGAAAAAACAAATAGGAGGTAAATGTTCAAGATGTTTACAGGTTAAACATTCCATAAGTATCTTTTAAATAAGAGTGTCTGCAGCCTTGGAGCAGCTAATTGCTCAAGAATCACAGCCATTTATGTTGCCTCATTTTCCCCTCAGATCGACACTCACAACAGGATAATTCTTACCCTGATATAAGTGTCACAGTAGGGACTCAGTGTAATTTGCTCATATGATATCAAAAATAGCATTAAGGTAATTACATTTTGCACTTGTAATGTTTCACAGGCAGTAATAGAACTGAAAATTANGCATCTTCAACACAGAAGGGTATCCAATAATCAGAGTTAAAGAATGAACTGAAGTAAGTTTTACACTGTTTGACTTGTAGGATGTTCTCTAGACTAAGCTGATCTATTGCATGCTTTGTCTTCAGTACTGTTCCACAGCAGTTTAAATTGAACCCTTTGTTCCTCTTTTTTCCTGGAGGAAAGGTAAAACAAGTTGATTCTTTTTGTTGTTGTTGTTTGGATGTATTTCTGTTGATAAAATTAAATCTTTATGTTGAAAAATTAAATTCTATGTAACACTAACTTTAACTTGTGAATTATGCAGCTTATGAAGGAGGCTCAATATTTGCAACTCTTAGGATTATCTGATCATACCGCTGTTCTTACAGTCCAGGGTAATAAGAGTGCAACGAAAAAGTGACTACGCCAAGAAAACCAGACATTAGTTTTTTGGACATTGGCATCAAGATCTGGATTTAAATTGAGCTCCTCTAGTTTACACCGGGTGACAGAATGACCCAAGTGTTCTTCACTTGGGTCACCAGGGACAAAGGAAATGGATTTAATTATCATTTAGACTCAGCTTGACCAGAGATTTTGCAAAGCTTTGTAGTAAGCTGGTGGTGTTACTTTCAAATCTTTTATCAGGTTCTGGGAAATGCCCAATGAGTTCTGAGAAGCACTTTCTTATTTATATGTGATATCTTATTTAGATGATATCTGTCATCTTATTTAAATATTTTAGATTAGATTTGCCACTTTGATCTTACAGAAAGGACGATTGCTCATCAAATTCTGGTCCAAACAAGCAAAGGTATCCCAGAGGTGGCAAACCTGTGGGATCAGACTTTAAGCTTTTGTAAACAGTAGTGTAATACAGACAACTTGAAGAACTGATGGTAATGTTCAAACTAGCTAGTACAACTGGTATGGTTGTTGGCCTACAAGGCCTCCCCGAGCTGCCCCGTTGAAAGCTGGCTGCGTGCTGCTCTGGAGCCAGCTGTGAGTTGGTTCTGCTTCATCCAGACCTCTACGGAGTTCTTGCAGGAAAAAAATAACAGTATTTGTCTACCTGGCATTTGCTTTGAAGGACTCACTGAACATGCTGCCCATGGTTGACTGTTTCCTTTCAAAGTCTGGGCATGAAGGTGAGGAGAGGATTCATGTTGGACTGAATATTTATTTCTGCAGCTGTCATAATTTTGATACAGAGAAACAACCATTTAAAAAGAGATTGCTCTTCATTACAAGAGGCATTCTGAGTAACTCAGAGTTAAAGCTTAGAAATGGACGCTAATTGATATGATGTATTTGAGGGCCCTCCTGCAATGGGCTAAGTCACACACAGAGGGGAAAAAAAAAGGGGGGGAGGACACGTTTGAATATAATTTTTAATTTGTCATTGAACAGTGCTAGGGACCCTTTTTTGCAGACAGGCTAATGCTTGCCATTACTTTATGCTCAAAGGCAACATTGAAAGTGACCTGGAACAGGCAGGAACTGACTTTTTTCTACTAATATGATATGAAAGTTTTATCGTATTAGGAATTTTCTGTCGTGGTGGATTAGTATCAGGTCATATTAACGTTCATTTTTACTAACTTACAATGAAATGTGCTAACGTGACTACACTTCACTATCACACGAGGAAAAAAGCAGAATGATTTGATATTAATATAATAGCATAGAAAGATTTCAATACCTCTGTCCCATGACAAGTAGGAAGAAGTTAAAAATAAAATAAAATAAAATGGCTTGGGACAAGGNTTTTGAAGTGATTAATTTTGAAAGAGTTTGGGCCTGATTTTGTAATTAGGGTTGCTCTCACATTTCTAGTTAAAACTCATTGAGAGCTGCAAATACTGAGTACCTATACAAAACAACCCAAGGTGTTCCCTAGACTTTCAGCAAAGCAAGTGTTGACTTCTCAAAATGTTGACCTAGAAGCCAAATTAAAAAAAAAAAAAAAAAGCTATCGTATTGTGTCCATGCTCCATTATGTACAGAATGCTGTGGCCAGAAATAATTAACAGGCACAAAGGGTGGCAGTTAGTCATTTGGCTGTGTGATTGTACCTGCAAGGTTTCTTTCAACTGGAGCCAAAATCTGATGAAAATGGCTAATGTCAGAAAAGTTCAATCTTATCCAAATTATGACCAGAAAAAGCCTGGTTTTAATCTTGGCTCCAAATTGCTTACAGGACAAAGCAGATGAGTTTGGCTCCTAGATTTAAATTCAAGTAATCTCTAATTCTGAAAGTCTGTACTA
This sequence comes from Fregata magnificens, assembly GCA_013389945.1. Taxonomy (NCBI): domain Eukaryota; kingdom Metazoa; phylum Chordata; class Aves; order Suliformes; family Fregatidae; genus Fregata; species Fregata magnificens. Next base: position 180,967 of record WAAD01005439.1, read on the forward strand.
TGGCTTGCAATTTTTCCTTTTGACACAGCTAATATTCCTAAAAGCTTTGGTCTAAAATAAAAGGGGATGAAACCGTTCAAAAACTCCAAAGAGGTGATAAATTAAAATGCACTTATTTTCAAAAGTGCAGGATTTCTTCATTAGATGAGATCCATGAATAAGACTGGGTTTCCTGCTAGAAGGTGATGAAATATGTTTACACCAGGTCAGAGGACATGTGCACTCTTCTTGCTGCATGTGTAGCCCTTTGCTACAGGCTCTTGGCAGGTAAGGGGAGGAGAACCACCACCCCCACCCCCTTTTTTTTTTTTTCCAGTGTGAAAGTAAAAGCTATATTTTTCAGTTGCTATTCTAAGTAATAGAAGTGCCCTTGTGACTGGTCTGGAGTCAGTCATCCTTTTGCTGTTTGTCGCACTTGCCCTGTGTGTGTTGTGCAGTGATGACTTCCAGGAGGACTGTGGAGCGGCAAGACAGGGCTGGAGGTGGTGTACCAGCTCTCGTGGTTTAACACGTACAAGTGAGATAGGCCTTTGTTCTCGAATGCATGGGAAGGGCAGGCAGACGCGGTGGGCTGTCAGCCTGTGCCACAGGACAGGACACTCTCTCCATTGACTGAACTGGAGACTTCGGCACTGCTGTTGAGCTGGGGCACAAATCTCCCCCTGATCTAGGTTGTTCCTACTGCTTTTATGAGAAAGTCACGGCATCGTTGAGCTGATCAGCACTCAGATATAAAAATAGGGGGTCTCTACCCAGGGAATTTGGTACCTGAAATGCTCTGCATCATTCAAAATGCTGACTTGGGATACTAACGCAAGCAAATCTCCTGATCCGTGGCTCAGCACAGGGGTAATAGCCAGCTGGTAATGGATACTGGGGAGGAGACGCGGAAAGCCAAGTTGAGCTTGTTCTTTCTGAGGAATGTAACAGAACACTGTATTAGAGAGGAAAACTCTGAAGTTTTTATGTCAGTATATTGGAAATGTGTTTGTTAATCATATGTAGTCATTTAAAAATTCTTGCAGGTTAGACACCCTAGTCTCTTCATCCTAGTGCTGTCCCCATGAGGTTCAGAAGCTTCTCATCAGAATGGCCTCAATTAAAATGGCAGCACCACTATCTGTAGATTACTGCTTTCCATCATTAATACCGTGTTATCTCTCTCTTCAGACTGATTTTTAATTTTTATGTTTGCAATTATAAGTGATTTATAGGAAGATTCATTGCGCAACCTGTCCAGAATCATTAAATTCACCTAGGTTGAATAACCTGATGTTCACTTGGAAATAACCAAATCAGTGACATTATCTTACTGAATTTTCAGCTGCCGTAGAAGTATAGAGCTTATCTTTTCTTCTTTTTTTTTTTTTCTCTCAAGTATAGTGGTTAGTGGGGGGGGACCAATTCTAATTCATGAGAGGTAATTAGCCAAGTCTGAAAGGTGTGCACTAATTACAGAATGCTGTATATCTTGTGTAGCTGATTGCAGCACAGGTTTCTGAATGGTAGCTATGATTTTTTTCCAAATACTGTTCAGTAATTTGAAATGTTATTAGGGGATTAACTTTCCATACGAAAAGCTAAACTAATACTTATTATACAGATTATAACAGCAAGTGGCCTAAGAAGCTGTTGAAGCCATTATTTTGCAGGCTGTAGTCATTGCCAAAGAGCGAGGAGAGTGCAGGATAACCAGCCCAGCTAGGGGAATGTGCAGAGCACCATCCTCTGCTGTTCCTCGTCCCTCCTACCTCTGCCAAAACGAGTCAAGCTGATGGGCTCCGTTTATGAACATGACTCCTAAATGAAGAGGCAGAGGAGAAGAAGTGTAGGGATTGTTGTCTGCTATATTGTTTTGCTACAGTTGCAAATCAATCAAACTATGCTCGATTATATTGAATTTTTAGCTGTTTTGGAATGTGGTTGTCATCTTAGTTAGAAGCCAACCTTTGGGAAAAGACTATGCGGGTTTACTATTTTGAGAAAACAGCTGAGTAGTACACCCTTAAATATTTATTTCAGTTTGGTTGATATTGGGCAAAGCCAGTTTTTGTAGTCAGTATTTTTAAACCACATTAAATGGCTTGTTTTGATCTACTCTTTGTGGTGGTGTTAGCTGTTGTTTATCCTCTCTCCTTCCTCCCCAGGTTTTATGCTCCTATAGAGCCATATATGCTCTCTTTATGTGACCTCTGATATTTGTTAAACACATGGGAAATCAAACTGGATTCCTCCAAGCTAAAAGCATGAAGCTGCAGCTAGAGCTAAAGGCTTGTAGTTACAGTAAAAACCTCCCATTCCCTGTGAACGAGGCAATAGCAAATGCAGACCTAATTTTAAATGAAGGCCATACAGCTATGATCATGGAGAGTGGATGTGGGAGTATGTGGCGCAGTAGTTCGTGCCAGTGGTGATGGAGAAGGAAGCTTTTAGATTTCTCTGCTGAATAAGTTGGCACTTAAGCGGGGGGCTCATTGGGCACTGCAAAATGCACACTAATCAGTGGATGGAAAACACCTGTGTACAGTTTGAGCTTCCAGGGGAAATGTAACCCTGTTTTGGAAAAGAAAGGTCTAAATGATAAAGTTTGCTCATCTTTTTAATTCTGTACCCTGGTTTATTGTTAAATTCCACCACCATCCCCCCAAAAAAACCCCAACCCTGCCAACCTTGTTAAAAGAAAAAAATTTAATGAAAAAATTTGTAATTAAATAGTACTATTTACACTGTATTATTTACACTTTGTCTTGGAAAGCACTTGGTCAGTCCAAGTATGGATTAATAATTTAAAGTAGCTTTCCTTATGACTTTTTTTTTCTACTTTTTGCGTTCATTCTGGATTCTTTGAGAGATTAACGAGCAGGCTCCTTCCTGAGGACTTGCATCTTCTCTTTAACAAATGTCAAAAATTATTTTATTGAGAAGTAAATGATCTCTTCTCCCTCCCACCCACCTTATTAATCAAGGCTTCCTTTTCTTTGCATTTCAGTGCTGTTTCTGTTTGCAAAATTATTACCCTAACCCACAGTTTGTACCGATATATGATTAAACAGCTCATCAAATGCACTTTGTACACATTTCTGGAATACATTTGCTGTTCTAAATTTTTTAATGCATTTAGCTTCCAATATGAAACTTGGGGAAATGATTCTGAACATCTCCACATCAGGTTCCCATTGCCTCCCTTTGTCTATCCTAGTGGTAGTATCCCTGGAGATTTTCTCCTACAGGCATCTCTGAAACCCTTAATTGAACCACTAGTGTGCTTGTTTAAAGTGTTTCCCTTGCTTGGTTTTCTAAAATGATTTTTAAGCTTTCCCTACATACGTTTTCAGTTTCCCTAGGCTTTCCCTTAACTAATGGCATTATGATGGTCTCTTTCTTGTCTTCAGGGATCTCTCTTGAACTACATGAACTTGTAAAGCGTCAGTGAAGACTTCTCTCAATTTCTGTTCCCACTTTTTTTGCTCTCTTGGATATCTGATGTCTACTCGGTGGGCTTCCTTAGGGCTTGGTTACAAGAAGCCATGCATCCTTTTGCAAGAGAAGAAAGGGGCATAAGTCACTCCCTTACACCTTTCCACGGGCTGTTCATGTAGGAGGGCACAATGTGAAGGAGCAGTTGCTGCGGCCACTGAGCTGATAGGGAAAATAAGTTGTACCAGGAAAAAGTTGGCATAGGTCACGTTACCAGTGGATCAAGCAGTAAATTCTTGTGACTGGTTTTATCAGGATATGCCAATGTAGTGCTCACATCCTTAGCTTAGTTGTCTAATCAGAGTTAGAAAGCTCAGACTAAAATAGCAGTGAAATGTTTTAGGACAAAGTCAAAGTTATGGGAAGCCTTGCAGGAAAGATTGAGGAAGATCTATAGAAGACCCAGTGAGCTAGTAATTTTAAACTGTTTCTCTCAAAAGTGTACTTTGATTTAGACAGATCATGCAAAAAACAATGTTATCATAGTTCTTTTAATTCAGTAGAGCTCAGTTACCATGAAAAACCACCTTTCCACTTCTTATCGTTATTACAGGGTAAGGAGCCAGACAGGTCTGCTAAAGCCGCTTTGCCCCAGTAAGCTGTTGCAAAGCAGTCATTGTGAAGGGCTGGTATGGTCTGTGCCATCTGCCGTCATGTCAACCAGAGCTAACATGTTGGGAACACTCTGGAGCTGAGATGGGGAGCAACAGTGTGTGCAATGAGTTATAGCCCCGTGCTCTGCCAAAGCTTCTGAAGGACCTCAACCAGGGAATGTGTACAGCTCCCAGTCACCACGCACCGACAGTCTGTGAGAGGAAGGGCTGTTACCTTCACTCATGCTGAATGAAGGTGCGGTGCAATAACTGTGAAAACCAAGGGAAGGAATTGCCCCCCAAATGCCTGCTACTGCAGAGGAGAGGTTGGTTATGCACTGATGGTACTTCACGCAGTGATCACCTCGTCTGTTTATTCAGTTTGCTTGAATGTGAGTCAAAGTACTTGCCCTTGGTGAGTGCTGTCAGTGCATAATTTGCATTGATACAAGAAAGCAGTAAAGGTGGGGAAAAGCCTTAAAACCCCCTTATAGGTGTATTCAGGTATGTTGCACCAGATACAGTTATATCTTAGAATAGTTGCAAACTAATTCTTTAAATATTTCTGGTAGCCACTGTGGTTTAGTTTGGTCTTTTTCACTCTCATTCTGGAAAGTGAATTCTTAATTCTTTGGGTTTGTCCTGATTTTAAAAAAAAAAAAAAAAAAAAAAAAAANGATTCACTTTTGGTTTTGTTTCATTTGGTTTCACCTCTTTCTTTTAATACTTAATCAAATCTTTCACGTCTCATATTCTGTGGATGGGTTCAAAAGCTTTTTTGTTTATCTTATGTATTGTTCCATATATCTGTCTTGAGCCATGTTGGCTTCTCTTGTCATTTTGACACTGATTTACTGGAATGAACCTATATTTTAAACTCCGTTACCGTTCTTTAAATGCCTCCCATTTCACATTAACATTTCTCAACAATAGTTAGTTCTAATTAGTTTTTTCCAGCCTGTTTGCAAATCTAGCACGATGCCTTCTGAAAATAAACATACTGAAGAGTATCAGACATTGTAAGATAATAAGTGATCAAGTGACTTTTCTGCTGGTAGTTCATCTATGTTCTGTGTGTGCTTGTATCCAGTCATATATGTATCAAATAGTCATTTAACTCCTAAAGAAAAAAGTTTAATTCTATTAGAATATCTGCTCCAGAAACTCTTTTTTTTCAGTGACCTATAGTAAGTGGAGTTTCAAAGGCTTTTGAATAGGTCATAGATTTTTCTTAGGATGTTCCAAAAGAGCTCTCATATTCCTATTGACATGTTTTGATGGCATTCTCACTGCCCTCTGATATGCATGTACCTGCCCTTCTCTTGATCTTAAATAGGGTTTTCAATTCTTCTAGAGACAATGGAAAGCTACAGCAGTATCAGGATATCTTTACAGGCCTCAGTGAAAGAAATGTGCATATATGTGAACATTTTTATTCTGTTTTAATCCAAACAGCTGAAGAATTTCCTTCCTCATCTGTCTTTCATGTGCTGCTGCACACATCCATTATATGTCCTCTAAAGCAGCAAAAAATTGTCCAGGGATGCTTCACTTGGTGTTCCTTTTTATCTAGGAGGATTGTGTACAGCCAAATTTATTTTAAACAGTGCCTGTGGATGTAAATGAGTGTAGGTACATTAAAAGAGAGAGATAAAATATATTTTTTTTGGAGCCATACCAATTAATACTAGCTGAGGGTTGATGCATTTGCACTGTGCCATTCTGGTCTGTGTGATTGTTTTCTCTCTCCCTTGTATGCTACTTCTTCATGGTTTGGTGGTCTTGAGGTATGAATTTTAGTCAAATAAAGTTAAAACTGTGGTTCTTTTATTACTTGTATTACTGTAACTCTTAGGAATCCAAGTCATGAGGCACAATTTCACTGTTCTAAGCACTGTACCAGCACTGAACCAAAAGACATTGTCGAAGAATTTGCAGCACAAGAAAAGGGAAAGCACATGGGTGGAGGCAAAAGAAGGAATGCATGCAGGCTGTGTTTGACACCCAGGATGGGACTGGTGGAAGACCTAAGAAGCTTCTTCCTTCCTTTCCTCTGAAATGTCAATTGGTCTATTAGAGAGCTTCCCTTCTTCCTCTCCGTTTTATCTTGCTGGTAGAGAAAACATAATAACGTGCTGGTTGGCAGTTATATTTTTAGAAGATATCATGGCTGAGGAGAGCTTTGGGAGGGCACTGTGAGCTAACTAGAAATTTAGAAAACTCTCTCAAATACGAGGAACAGCATGGGAGCGTACACACAAAATTTTTGGCTTCTATTTGCCCTTTAAAAAAAATCAACCGTTTGTGTTGTGGGTGAATGATAGGAATAAAACTTCTAGCAGTGGGTGAGAGATCAGGGGTATTGGGGACTGTAGGCTATGAAGAGCTTTGAAAGTGAAGATGAGCCGCTTGGAGTTTGTTGGAGCGGAGGGAATGGAATGTTGGCTCTGCTTTGCCAGCTTTGAGCTGAGCATGTGCAGGGACAAGTCTGTTGTCAGGAAAAAGATATTGTAGTAATAAGGTTATGAGTAATGAGGGACTGCCCGGTTAAAAGTTTCAGCTGTGTGGATGGACAGGAGAAGTCTTGTATAAAAAGAAACTTCAAAGAATGCATTCCAGAAACTGGGTTTGGATGGATGTCTAAGAGAAGTCTAAGTGCAACTTGATCAAAGTAGACTGTTACACCTTGCCTGAGTAGATCCTTACAGTAAATTTGGCACCAGTGTTTTTCATCTCTCTCATTTTCAAGGGGTGCAGAGCACAAAAAGTGAAACAGATTTCATCTGTGCAAAGGCTAGTTTTCCAGGTTTGATTGGAGAGCAGTTGGATAGGCAAAATTCCTCTCCCTTTGCAGTACTATTGCTGCCTATATATCCCCATCTTTGTGACTGCTCGTTCTACCCTAAGCCTCAATGCCAATTTCATAGCACTTAGGTGACCATCTAACTCCAGTCTTTGGCTTGTTTCCTATATGCCAGAAGCTCGGTGAGATACGAGGATGACACATGAATGAGCATACCCTTGAGAGAAGAGGATTTTTGGATAAGAGAGCTGTGGCAATCTCAGCAGGAAAACTTGTCTTGCTCAACTTCTCCACGGTATCAAAGAAATGCTTGACACTACTGTCAAATTACCTTTCTTCCCAAACAACCTGCAGGACCCGCAATTTAGGCAAAGCGCTCAGATTAAAGAAGCAAGCAAGGCACCACGTAGTGCTCCTTAAGTTGTTACATGAATTGTGTGCATTCCTGTCTGCATCACGCAGCCTCATCCACGTGCCTTGTTACGGCTTCATCGTGCTCCTTCATGGCTGTAAGAAATGTGAGCGACTCCTTGCATAACTGCCTCTGCTGAGTGGAACTGAGGAGGCAGCTCTGTGTATCCCCCATGCATCGGGGGGGGGAAAAAAAGGCATAACAGGGAAGGGATGAGTGTGGCTCTGGTAACGCAGGGCTGTTTTTTACCTGAGATTGTTCTGAGTTTTACCAGGAGTAAGGTGGGATGGTGCAGAACTGAAGAGGGTACAGGAAATCTAAGACTTTGTTTGCCCTCCCTGAGCCTGTGTTGCGGTTAGACTATGACTCCCCCCTTTGACTAAATTGCAAGGTGCCGGGCTTTGCTCACAACGTGTATAATCTTTTCCCATTAAATGTATTTTTAAATTTAATTTTAAAATGCATCTTTGGAGGTGGTGTAACCCTGTCCACAAAGCACATCTGAAAATTTGGCATGCAAATAAGTGTAAAACATTTGATTCAATGCTGTTCTAATCAATGCTTGTTAACAGTGTAGCACACAGGTAGAGAAACTATAAGATATGGTGTAATGCAGTGGAATGCAAAAGTATCTTTTCAGTTCTATTCTGAGAATGCAGCAAAAATAGCCCAATGTCAAATGTTATTTGAACATCATTTCTTAATGTGTCTGATACACTTATTCTTTATGTGAGCCCACTGATATCTTGGTTATGCTGCAAAAATTTAAAAATATCTATTTTAAAAATATATATTATTTTGCCTCTAGGTGTACTGAATTAGTTTCTTGGTTTCATTCTCAACTCCTTATGGCTTTTGCAATGACTGATTGATGGCATTGCTACCATCATGTTGTATAAGAGAATTTGATAGTTCTAACTTAATAGCTCAGTATACTGTTTACAAAATCTAGTACCTCTGCAGGGGAATGAATCCTACCCAGTTTCACTTCTTGCTGTTACCATCTTGCCAAATTGAGAGAAGGCAGCTGTAATAAATTCTAAGACTGGTATGTCTGGTCCGATACCAATACTAGACAATACTAGAAGTAGCAATAAGAAAGCTACATAAAAAGCTTCTCTGTAAACCCTGATAGACTCTGTAGTGGTAAAGGCAATACTGCGTGAGGTTGAATTTTATTCTTCGCAATAAGTATGCAGTAATAATAAAGCAAGCAGACAAATGGGACAAAAAGGTACTAAATGTACTGCATATATTAAAATTAACAGCTTTTTTTAGCTAAATTAGTTGATCCGTACATCATAGTAGAACTGTCTTGCTGTATTGTCTATAACCTTTAGCCACATCTCGGGTTGCAGGCTTGAGTTACGTACTGACAATAACCACACTGTTTCGCTGACTTATTTTGACAGTTTATGTCCGGTTACTTTCAGTGATTTGCAAAGCTGACATTTCCCTTTAGTGAACCTGAAACTCTTTTCTGCTGTATTGCCCAGATATTTTTAACATACCAGACAGTAATGAAAAGCAGAGAAAAGAGAAGAGGGCTTCATTCTCACTGAACCCATGGAGTGGGTCTTATAGCAAATATGAGGGGTGAAGGGAGCTGTAGTATAAATGAGGATTGGGCCTAAGATGAGTATATTTGTGGTCAGAGGCATATTTTTTATGAATTTCTCATGGTATAAATGTCACACTACTGTTTTGTTCCTTAGCAGATATTCTTCTGATATTGCAATATTATCTTTCCTTGTGGTGAAGTGTTTCTGATTGAGTCAATTTATACTGACAGCTTTCCTAAGTTAACTTCTCCGTGAATTCCCAGTTCATTTAATATTTTTTTCCTCCTGCTTCCCACATTTGAGCTACCTTTGTTCTGTGTCTGAAGTATAGGAAGCTGATAGTTATTTTATATTTATATTTCAAGGCTGCTTAATGTTTAATGAGGCTGAATATGTTGTAAAAAGCTTCAGAACACTCAGACTGGTTAATATTTCATTCCGATCTACAGAGACAACTATATTGATCTTTTAAGCATCTGCTAAACAAGACAAGGAATAAATTAGACTTTGGTCAGTTTGATTTGGCTGGTGAGTTAAATAGCTTTTAAAGCATTATCACCTTTAAAAATGTTTTGTTTCCAGTTGAATAAAGTAGATTTTAAAGGCAGTATTTCATCATGTCGTTTCTCATTGCTCTTCATCTTGCCTGTTTTATTTCAACTGTTTGTCTACATTACGAAGGGATGCAGAAACATAAAGGGAGGAGATTTGCACTGTCTGCTTTACGCGCCCATAATTATACCTTCTGAAGCCATAGTTGAGGGGGCCCTACTTCTCTATATTGACTGCATTTTGGACCTAGGTTCCTACGATTAAGCTAATGTTTATTTACATCACAGTTACATGCCTAGAAAATTCTCTGAATACACTGCAAAGCTGCACCATAGATACAGTCTGATTTAGGGGAAAACCTACCTTATCCCCAAGTTCCTTATCCCAGAGGACCCATTTTAACCTCTTGTATGCAATCCTCCTTTTTACAAGCTTTGGGGTAGCAAATGTGAAAAGCTGATTTCCTTGCAAAAAGAGGGAAAATAAAATATTATATCCATTCAGATGTCTACATACCTGCTCTGTAAACCTTGCTAGTTGATAGCAAGGCTTTTGAAAGGTCCTTTTTATGCTGAAATAATTTCATAACCTTTTTGTGATGATTGAAAGTTTCCAAACTTTGCACCCAGCACATGCAGCAATTGTAGAGCTGATATAACAGAGATTTTTATTAAGAAACTGAGTAGGCAGCCTTGGAATAAAGTCATGGGGTTTGATTGTTAGCTCAGGAAGGTATCCTAGAATTTTAATAGTCATGGAACTACACTGAAGACAGACCAATGCAGGAAACATTCATTTCACAAGGTGCTAGTTCGACTAAACTCAAGTGCAAATTACTGCATTTATTGTCTCTAGGAAAACAGTACTCTAGCCTACAAGAAGTATACAAATACTTTTCTTGTATAGTGTTCACTTTTAAATGTTTTTGTAGTAAATTAAATATTCCAACTCAGTATAACCCTAAATCTGTCCGTTCCAGGTCAGACATTTTTGTTTAGGAATATAGATGGGAATAATGGAATAATACTCTTTTTAGTCTTTTGCATTTGGTTTCTTTGTTTAACTGTACTTTTCTGTATCCAGTCTGGAGCAGATGTAATAGTTGTGAAAACTTCCTTTTGTCGGCATAAAGCATTTCAAAGTTATCAGCGACTTGGGGAGATTTGGGGATTCCTAGAAATGTTTTATCTGTACTGTTAACTGAGTTTAAAACTTGAAGAGAAAGAAAGAATAGGGAGACTCAGGCAAAGGAATTGATGCAAAATCTTCTAAATGAAGAGCAAGAATGAAGAGAAGCTTTTGGTTTTCTTACATTCTAGGACACCTCTACAGCCACTCTTTTCCCTTCATTTCTTCTGCCTGTGGAATTCACTTGTGAATTCACCTTTTAAAAAAAAAAATCTTCCCTATGATTTTAAAATGTTTCACCTAAATGTCACCAACTAAGGCTTTCAGGAAGTTTTAGCTATCTGAATTCTTTTGCACTTCTTCATTTGACACATTCTCAACTAGCATTCATTTCTTTTCTGTGTCCCAGCAACCAAGGCCCTGTGAGATGCAGTGAAAGCAATGTTAGCAGAACTTCAGTTTAGCTG
>WAAD01005439.1:192368-208973 GCA_013389945.1 Fregata magnificens
CTCATGTTTCTGTGACACCATCCACAAAAGCACCAAGGACCCTTACTGAGGATTTTAAGGTATGTCTTCAACAGCTATAGTAATTTTTCATTAAGTTTTTGTACCCCCATTGGTCCAATGGACTTTCATTTTAAAGGTTGTCAGGCTATTCCCATATAAAGAAAAGATTTCCCACTTAACTGTGAAAGCATCTTGATATCTAAATTCTTGTTGATATGATGAAACATTGTCATTTCTAATTTCTAATGTATGCGTCACTCTTCATTACTATTCAGATTCAGTATCATGCCATGACTTGTTCTATATAGATGTCCTGGAATTTCAGGTATGTGGTGGTTTCAGACCACAAATGTGGCCAAACGCACAAATGTGAGGCCAACTACAAAACACTTAAGCAAATACTAAAACTTCAAATGCTAGCTGACCAGATCATATTTGGACACTTCACGATTATGAAATAAATTCTTCCACAAGGAAAATGACAAGCATGCAGTATATGAAACTGAGCTCCAGAACTCTGCTGCTCTCACCAGAGCCAACACTTGTGCTGAAGGTGGATATCCCTTAATTATCAATAGGAATAGTAATGTGTATACATGATAATTGTATTCTTGTCACTGCCATAGTGAAGAGGCGCTTCCATCTGTTGAAGATATTTTACCTTATCCTGTGGAGAGACAGAATGCAGGTGTGAAATTGCCTGTTGTCACATATGCATGTATGCCCCTTTTACCCTATTTCACACTATGGGAAAGCTGGTACCTTTTTCTTCTGAGGTTGCTTTGAAATTCATCATGTTTGGAATAATCTATACAGCACTTGAGTTTGAGGGACATCAGTCTTACGGGTGCCAGAAACATCAGTGGAAAAAAAATCCTGAATTCTTCCTTTGTAATTACTGAGTATGGTTAATATGCACCTTGCTGGACATGTTAAATGGAATATAGCACACACTAAACTGGAGTGATGAAAAGAGAAGGGCACTGCTTATTAGTGGTGGATGCTTCCAAGTGTGCGACTACCACCTGAGTCAGGTTTTGCAAAATCTTTGGCCTTGAAATGCTTTCTTTGGCTCCTTCTGCCCCCCTGTAAAACGAGTTCCATTTGCTAAAGGTAACTTGCTCTCTAGTAGTGATGCCACCACTGCTCAGTAAAATGGCTACGTTTACTTGAACAGACCAGTAAAACATTAGACACTGTCTTCCATGAACTAGACTCATGCCCTAACTATCTTACATGAGTATGAATCAGTCTAAATTCCTAGAAGTTAGTGTTTAGTAGTAGGAGTAGTAGTGAGATCAGGAGCTGATGGTCGTAAGGTGATTTCTAGCCTCGTTTCACACCATCCTCTCATTCTGCTTGCCCTTGGGTGGCTGAGGCCTTAGTCCCTCCATATAGGGACTAGGAGTTGTGCCATTAACTTCACTGGGATCAAGATCAACTTCTGCATTGGAAATAGTAAAGCATTATGTGACTGTTGTAAGATACTTGTATAAGTGTAATTAGATCAGGATGAGCTGCGTTCTCCTTTCCTCAGGGAGTTATGTACGGTACCTTGATTGGAATAGGAGACAGATTTAACCTGATTAAATCATTAAATGGAAATATAAGACAATGAACATTAGCCACTTAGTTCATTTCATAAATTCTAATAATTAAAACTGCATGTGCAATAATAATGGCTATTCCAGATATCTAAGTAAGAAAAATGCACCTTTGATATGTTGTGGCATAGGCATAATGAAAACATGTAGTTAATGGAGGATCTATGTAATAAGAGTTACCATACAGAACCTGCAGTTGGCAATATATAAACATGTTTCCCAACAGGATTTCACTACGTCACAATTCATTAAGAAAATCGGCAATAACTGACAAGATAGGCACAAAATGGATTTTCATGTTGCTGGGATGAAGTATGGCTCCCAGCAATTAATGGTTTTAGTCATATTAAGCAGATAAATAATGCTATCTGACATTACAGTATTTCACATTACACTAAAATTTTGTAATGTTTGCTGTAATATGACTTGAAATATGTTACCTAGGAAAAAAAATGTTATCTCTGGAACAGTCAAACCCCATTAGAAACCTTAGGCTTGAAAAATCACAATGTTAACAGTTATATCCCCTAGCAAAGGTTTGCTTTCCTTAAATAGTGTTAAATTTAAACCCAGAAGCTCTAGTCTCTTTTGGAGTTACTCTTCCTTAGTGCATTGAGCTTGAAAGGAAAATTTAGTGCACAAAATGTACTGTGCATTACTAAATGTTGGTAAGTGAAACACTATGAAGAGCTGCAGAAAGAAGAGGGTAGCCTTTAGAGTGAAATCGCTTCAGTGATACTTAGGTTCTCTAAAAAAATGGTTCTATATTCTGATTTATAAAAATCTCCTAGTCTTAATATGACCCCATTACCCTTACAATGATTGATAAATAATTTGATTATTTTAAATCTCATTCTAGTTGGCATGTTTGCCTTTGTCATAGCTGGATATAGTCTACCTGAGTACCATTCTTTCTGTAAAAAAAATATTTTACTGTAAAATACTACGGGTCTAAATTTCCAGTTCCTGTTTGCATGAGTAACTCCTCTGATTTTAGCATTGTTACGCATGTAAATATAGTTTTATACTGGAAAATGCCCAATGTGTTCCAAGCGTTCACAGAAATTGAGAACAAACACAGGAACATGGTTTCCCTCTCATGTGATGTTAATTCTATTCCAAATTCATTGAGTAACGTGGAAGAAAATGTGATTGCTTGTCAAAGCTCAGATGCGGTTTTTTGTTGGGATGGAACGCAGTGGATTTGGAAGTGTCATGTTTAGCTGAAGGCAACGATGCTTAGTGTCTCAGCACCCAACTCCCACTGAATTTCAACAAGAGTTAGCAAACAACCTTCCCTTGGGCTCCAGTGAAAATCCTTGGCTTAAGTATCCAGTCTGAGCCACAGTTTCACTTGCATGAAACAAGCTTTTTTTGAGGTCTTTTAAGGTATTGTTCCCTGAAACAGCAGAAGACAACCCAAGTGCAGAGAGAGTACTGCAATTCTGTTACTAAAATACAAAAATGTTAAAATTTAATATGAAAGAACTACTAAAAAAAAAAGTTCTCAAGATTGTCAGGATTATTGCATACAATAAACCTTTCAAAATCAAGTCATAAACAAAACAGATAATCTTTTATATGTGCCAAGATACAATTTTATTGCTTCTCAGATAACACTGCATTTAGGCATTTACTTAACTTGAGGGTACTGGAAAGGCAAAAACAGTTCACTTATGTCTTATGACATTTGTCCTACTCTATGTTAGTGGAAGAGGTAGGGACTTTTCGGAGACACTGCTGGCAATGTCATAAGAAGTGCACACCAAAAGCTTAATAACTGTGCCAGCAAGAATGTAATCTCTGCCAGCCTCTTGGTATCTGGATTTAATTGTCTTCAATTGGAAGATGTAAAATATTTCACCACAGTTCTTATATGACCTTATAAAAATGACACCGTTCATGGAGGTCACAGTTCTGCATTGTCTCATAATAATTTTCACAAATGTGTTAAACTGCTGAAGTATATCACAACTTGGGAGTCTCAAAGCTCCCCTCTGGATGGTTGTGTGATCACCAGTGTGTGATGCTGTACACAAAACCTTCAAGGAACCTCCAAGTGAACTGTGTTGTGGAGCCCTAATCTCCTAGCATTAATGTTCAGAACAGATTCTAGTGATAGCAATAGCAACTATGTATATTGGACTTATTTCTAGCTTTTTCTTTTTTAATGAGGTGAAGAAGAAACAGTTGGTGCCATATGTCCAGCTGCTGTTTGTAGATGACCACCCAGTGCTGCAGGAGCTGCGAATGACCCAGTGCTTTGGGAACTACTGGCTTTAAAGGCTTGGTTCCTGCTTTCACATCATCTGTTTATGCTAGTCTGTATTAGTGTTATTGCACCTTCATAGTATCAAAAAGAAGTATTAGTTTTATTGTGCTTGTTTTAAAACCAGTACATTTAAAAACAACCAAACTTACCTAAGTTGGGTATATAAAAATATACATGTAATAGCTCACATTATACAGTAAAAAAGAAAGCACCTGTGTGGAAAGCTTACCCCTTTCTTTAAAAGGAAAGCTGTCTTCATGTAGTTGCTTCAGTAACACATACTTATATGTATATACATACAAAACCAGAACTTTAGCCACAGAAATCTGTCCTCTTATGTGGTACAGAAGACAGAAGGCCCAGAGGGGTGATATGTCTCATTCTTTCTCCATCACAGAACTGCTGCCATTCACACTGTGTGAACAAGAGCATGGCTTGGGTAAAGTGCGAAAAGCGTGAGATAAATTATGCTCCATGTGGCATAATTCCTCCCAGGAAACAGCATAACCAACAGCCCACAAACAATTGTACGTTATTCTGTTGTCAGAAGGAACAGCTGTCACTATGAACTCTACTACCCTCATGAGGAATGCCGGCACAGGGTGTTGGGCCACGTGTGCTGTCTCTGCGCTGTGATGGGGGTTAGAGAGAAGGGCCAGTTGTACATGTTGCACTTGTAAAGCTATGAGCCAAAGGGCTGCTGGATACCTTCTTCAGCACCTCTGGCCCAAACTGGGAGAGAAAAAGTGTTGAGAAAAAGGTTGTGGATCTTGTTGTGTCAAACCTTTTCTCTGGATAGGAGGGTCAAAGTATAACTCTAAATTGTTATATGCTATTAAAGACAACTAAATAACTTAGTCTGTTTAAACATTAGGCTTCTTTCTAATCCTAGCTGCATTTCACCATAGTAAAAATGGGTATTTGAAGAAAATATTTCACTATTAAAGATCCTTGCAATTATGTTTTAGAAGTGCCTTTTCCAGGTCAGGCTCTAATCTATTAAGAAAAGTTACCTTTTTATGTTTTCCAAAATAAAACTGTAGTAATTAGATATAACCATGTGAGAAGAGTAAAAATCTATTTCTATGCAGTTTCTGAGGTAATAAGCTGGCATGTTAAAAATATATTAATGCAAGTCATTATGTTGTGAGTGTGTCTCTTGTCCACCTTCCCCAAAAAGAGGGGATGGACACAGTGATTTCAGTAAAGTGGAGAAAAGGTCTGTGGCATACTGGTTGGTACGCTGTATCATAGTTCATCATGGTTTCTTGTGAGGTCCTCCCCATAATTAGTAGCTTGACTTCCAACAAACATATTCCAGTTGTCTAGAACCTCCTCTTTCGTTAGTTTTTGATCCTGGTGGAAGGAAAATAAAATCTCTGTGAGAACACTTTCAAAGCTAAGAGACACATCAGCACAGACTTCCAAGAGCCCTGGGAAATAGACAGTTCTTCAAAGCAGCAGACTGCAGGTTCAGGAATCATTGTAGCTGTCATGGTGAGTGCAATTTGGACCCCAGTGGAAGACAGAAGTCCCACTGGCTTCAGTTGGGTCAAACTGCTAATTTAAAGTTCTTTGTAACTCACTCACTGCCAGACAGTATATGGGTTATCTGGTAAGCAATTTTGCCCTGTGGCTTGCTTTTACCTTCCTAACAGTAAAAATGAAAATCCTCTGGTGTATTTTGTTGAAGATGGTTGCTTACGTTAGCAATTTACATACTTAAAGTGTGTGTGTAAGAGTGTTTTGGTTTTTCAGGTTCCAGCTTTGCTCACATTACACTTCTGAAGATCACCACCTGGGATCAACTGAACCATTAATCTCCCACGTTAGAGGAAGTGAATGCATTGAGCCAGTCTTTAAGTCAAAGATGTGTGTTTGGTTATAGAAATAGGGGTTTTTTGCTACCTCCTATGTAATGTATCTTTAATTTTTCTCTTGCAGTCTAAATCAGCGTACAAAAACCATGATCGCTCTTAAAAGCAAAAAGAATATTTCTACTGTGTTAAAACTTCCAGGTTTAACATGATAAATAATTTCTTATCTAACCTAATGAAAGCCAATGGGACTTCTAGAGCTAATAAACTGCATTTTATTACTTTTACTTTGTGATCCTAACCTTACCAACTGAAATTGGCATTGATACATTAATGCACTAGCAATTCTAGCCTCTAAAACTCCACTTAAAGTGTACTAATAAGAAAAGTTATTAGGAATAATTTTTTGCTAGCTGGTATGTTTAAAAAAAACCACACCACTTTATAACTTCAAAAAGAAATATACACTAGAACACCAAGTACCTTGTCTACATCCGATTCATAGACTAAGTGCCTGGCTTCAGCTAGTGCATGATCATAGTCTTGTGGGAGAATCCAGTGCTGAATCTCCTCTTTGTCCATCTTCCCGTCCTTGTTGAGGTCACGAAAATCTGAAAACTGTTCACGCTCTGTAATCACCCAGTCAGGCTCTGGTCCACCCTCTTCATTTGCAAACATGTCAGCTGGAGAGGACATAAAGTTCTCACTCAAGTCATATTTAATTTGCAAATTATGCACAAACTAAAGACATTTGCACAGCGTTCCTCAGAGGAAGACTAAACTTTTCACTCTTTGCACAGCATTTCTTTGTACAGAAAATGAAATGTGGGGTGTAAACAGAGTAGCTGCATGTATCTTCTCTCAGGCCTCTTTCTTCATTGCTAGTGATTCAGTCCATTCTTACCCTTGTATCATACCTGTGCACTGCTGATGAGGCTAACATGAGAGGTGAACGTGTCCAAAGGCCATCATCCACTGAATTTCAGAATGAAAAAAATTCTTTAAGGATCTTTAGTTAAATAGCAATCATAAACTTTAGTGCTGGGCTCAGTCACACGGGGAGAAAGGAACTCAGCACTTTTATCTTGTCCCTCCCAGCAAATGTCTTTGTGGATAAGATCAGACTCCAGCCAGCAGAGTGATTGAGGCAAAAAAGGCACAGAGGAAATTTAGGAAAACAAAAATGGGTAAATGGAACTTGAATGATTTTGTCCTGCTTTTAGAGAGTCCTGTTTAAGAGAAATTCATCTTAGTAGACGAGTCCTTTCTTAACCATGCAGTGCTCCAGCACACTCCAGTAGAAGGTATTCTTCTACAAAGAAAAACCTAAGTCATTATGAATCAGTGGTGCATTCTGTGTGAGAAACCACAGGTAGTGCACTTGTCATAGATTGGTACCTTGAGATGGAGTACCATTTGTGACACAGGATGCATAGATTACATACACGAGCTGCTTTGTACATCAGTCCTGGGCTATATTTAAGACTCATCCATAGGAAAATGCCACAGTGGCAGCGGCTATCTGTGTAGAGTTGGGAGAGTAGCAGTGAGTATTAAGAGCAAGTGATTCGTGTCTGTTCTTTACAGCATAGGCCTTCCAAATTATGAGTAGTGTGTTCACTTTACTCTTCTGGTCACTGTGGCCAATCAATTGTTTCCTGCTCATCAGTGCTGCTTATTTCTGAAGCTTTCCACTTCTCTATAATTAAAGCCTGCTTTGTGAAACTACTACTATGCCTTTTGGGTTTGGTTTTCAGGGATATGCTAAGGAAAAGTGCACCCCGCATGGATGGTCTCAGGGCCAGAGGCTGGCTGTTTGTTATCTATAGGAAGTATAAATGCTGGTCTCAAATCTAGGAATAACCTCCCCCCAGTCTGCAGTGTGAGCATGTACACTAGGCTGAAGTTCTCTATTGGAACAACTGTCCACAGTGTCCCTGAAATACCCTGTTACCTGCTTATGCACAATAAGAATCTAGTTCTCGCTGCTTAATGTGACTAGGGATATTTTACTTCGCTGCTTGTTTAAAATCTAAACCAAATTTTGTAAAAGGCAAACTAGGAGGAAGGAAGGAAAGAGGAGGGAGGAATTGTTCTATAACCTTCAGGAGATTTCCCCATCAAATATCTGATCTAGAGACTGCAATTTTTGGACTTCTTTTTGTTGTTCCTTATAAACTACTAAAGACAAGATTTGGTTTTCTATTTGTTTTTTAACCCCAGCTTGATCAGAAATAAAAAAAATTAAATCTGAAAAAGGGAAGGAGGAATATTTTAAGCATCGTTTTCTTCAACTCATGAAGAAAACTTCAGACAACACATTCACTTTCTTTTTTCATTTTTAAAGTGCAAATTATATTGTTTATTTGAAGCAAGTGACATGTCCTGTCAATTTGATTTTTATCATCCTTGCCAATGTGGGGTGATCGTGACTAGAACATTCTATGTTCCTATCTATAGAAGACAAGAAAAACCAGCATTCACATGGTAACAAATGTTGACAATTACCTTATAATTATATGTAGGTAATGTCACTGAATGAACTGAAATTACTGTGGAAATTATGCTGCTCTGATATTTCAGTCATAAATGAACAGCATTCACATTCTGAGGCTAAATATAATTTAGAAGGAATAGAACCCCCCTGCCGTTAATGAACATGTGTATATTGTTCCTGATTATATGTGAAGTGATCTTTATAGTGCCACTAGGAACAAAAAGATTCATCTGACTTTGCACCAATGCTTTCCTGGTGCTAATTCCTTGATTTAAAACCCATCAAAGTGAGTGCAGTGGGAGAAGTTAGCTTTTGGTATCAGCATAATGATTCCAAAGGCTAAAATGTATTACGTACTGCTGATCTCTAGTCCTGCTTCCGTTTAGTCTTCACAGGTCTAAAAGTGCAAGACAGCAGCTAACTGCCTAGTATGACTGAAGTTTGTGCAAACTAACTGTGACTGATCTGCTGTTGATGTTTCCCATTTTGTTCTCTTTCTGCCACTGAAGTAATGCACAGCTGACTTTCACGCACTTTACAACTTCTTTGAGAATCTTAAATCTTAGTGCTGTTTTTACACAGTTCACTTTTAATGCATCCTATATTTCTAGAGGAAACATAATGGCATCACCATACAAACCATTAGGGAAGTATGGGTTCTTACTTACTACTTAAATTAGGAAAAAAACTAGTAGAAAACAGGTGAATTTTCTTTTTTGCAATGTGTTGCATAGTCAAGTACCATTCAAACTTGGGAAGAGACTAATTCACTTTCTGACCCTCCTGCATTTCTAAACAATGCCTTCAAAAAGCTGTTAATATGGTCAAGTATACAGAGAGTAGAGAGTATTCCTGTCATGAAAAATATTATTCCAGACCCTCTTAGCCAAATTATATGAGACTAAGAGGAGGATCTTACGCTGTAAAGTGTGAGGAACCTTTTGCTAGTGATGTTGCTATCTGCCTAAAATGAAATTAAACTTTCTGGACTGGATGATTGGTTTAAAATAGCTGAACTGGAGCACCAAAACATTCATCTTTGGATTGTTAATACTGCTGCCAATTTGAGAGAAGATGGACAAATGGACTGGATGTTATAGAAGAAACAAACCTCAACACTTACCAATGTACTCATCTTGATCCACAAAACCATCCTCATTTTTGTCTATGTCTTCTAAGGTTTCCTGGAAAATAGTTTTGCATTGAAGTAATCAAGAGAGAACTGAGAATTCTGGCTACTCGCCTCTTCGATCATTTCACGTTTGAGCCTTTGTACACAGACAAATGTACTCTTGCTGACTCTAATGTGATTGTTGTTTACACAATGAATATACAAATACCCTTTCATGTTGAAAAACTTCCCTGCACATGAATGAACTGGACACCACGCTTAAGTTTTAAGTTAGGGGCAGATACAAGCTTGCGTCAAACACTTAGCTGCCACATGTCAGCATACCCTTCCTTTCATTTTGGTGTTAAGTCCATGCCCCAAGACTGTTTCTTGATTCCATTTAGGAGCTGTCTAAGTGCATTTAACAAGTCTTTCTTATACCGAGAGCTCTAAATCAAGCGAATTTCATGAAAGGCACCCCCTTTTGTTCCCCACTTGGCTGTTATGTGTGTGCCTCTTTCTAAACCCTGCATGGAAAGGTTAGAGAAGCATTTCAAAGCTCATCCAAAAAAAACCCAAAAGTAAAACCAATGGCATTGGTTTTGCTCTGCTTACTAAGACAACGATGTTTTTCATGTGCTCGAACTCCTCTGGGTGAAGGAAAGCAGTGAATTCTTCGCGAGTGGCAGCTAAGTCTCCATCCAGATCTGCAGTTTTGAATCGTCTTTCATCTCTGGGCAGCATTTTTTTAAAACTGTGCTGATCAGTTGCATCTTGGAATTCTTCTGGATTTTCTGCAAATTAATCAAGACTATCTCAAAACTATGTTCCTTTTAAAGCATATTACCACAACGAAGTACCCCAATTTGCTGTTAAAGTCTAGAAACACAAAGGCTTATTGCCAGAATAGCTGCTGTGTTAGAATGGAACTCCTGTTTCCTGTGAAGTTCTAAATTCAGGGGTCAAGCACTTTGATTTTTAAAGGTGACTTAGTAGTATAGGTAAATGTCTGAGTAAGCCTTCTGTTGGAAGCCAGGACAATGGATTTTGCAGTACTGTATATCACCCTTCATAGATCTTTTTTTTTTTTTAATCTGCTTTTACAAGCACTGCTTAGGCAGTATTTGGGGTAGATTTCATTCACAGAAGTTTTGTTCTTCTTAGGTATCAGTATGATCTACACAACTTTTCAGTTTCAAAAAGCAAGCAAACCAAAGGAAAGTGGTTTCAGAAGCTGGCAGGCTGACTGAAATTATCTAACTGCTATGCTTCTGCTACAGGGAGCCTAACAATTATTTTCAGTTTAAAACAATTACGTTTTTCCAGGGCATTCAGTGGCATAAAACAAATGGGTTTTGATATAGTTTTTAAAATAGGATCACTAAACCGACTTCAAACATGAAAAATACTCATATTATAACAATTTCATAATTCGCATGTTGGGAAACAAACACAGTTGAAAAAGACTAGGCCAGGAATCAGGTGGGAATTTTAAGTGTGCATTAACACAAGACCACAATGTAGTAGCTGTTCTCCAAATCTTGGGGATTACAGAGAGGAAAGACAAAGAGCTGAAAAGGGCTCCCAGCGATACTGCTGCAGGGATGGTGTGTCAAATATTTCCTTCCACAAATGTAATAAACTCTATTTTAACCAAAGGTAGACTTTGGAATTATTACTGCTACTGGAAGCTTGCTCCAGAAACTGCCTCTATGGTAGATAGATAGGTAGGTAGATACTGTCTTCTCATTTCCAGTACAAATGGTCAATTAATACCAATTTGTTGTTCTGTCAGCATTGCCCTTTAGCTTAAGTGATCTCTTCTCCTCCTTTCCTTTCATTAACTTATAAAAAGCAAAAGGAATGTATGTGGGGGAAAAAAAGATTGAGGTATATTTCTGAATACATGTTTCTTTTGCCTGATTTGTTAAGTATTTTCATTTGCAGTTGATCACAGTCTGAAGCATGTTATTCTGCAAGAACTATTTTAATCAATAACTTTGCTATAGCTTAGACCCATCCTAAATTTTTAGCATCTAGAATCTTAAGAGTTTAGAGAGACTAAATTAACAAATACTTGTTAATTATGCAATGTATTATTTTTTAATTAAAGTACCATTTTTAATGTTTAAAAATATATAGATATATTTCTAACTGGAGAAGAATTTAATTCACCTTTGTCAGTACATTTAATAATCCCCCTGCAAAACCTTCTGTGTTCTGGTGACCCATGTGGAAATGGCTGCAAGAAACAACTAAGAAGTGCTTTTGACCTCTGAGCATCTATAGAATTTAATGCGATTTTCAAGAGTCCTAAATGTTGACACTGAAATCCTGTTGACTGTAAGGCACAAAATCATGCCTTATAATCTCAATAGTCTTTGAGCATATAATCTGAAAATGTTATCTTACCTAGATAATATCCGTATGTGGCTTGTTTGTATTCTTCCCAGGCAATTTTATTGTCCTTGTTTAGATCATAGTCTTTCCACACTTTAGCCACATTTTCATAGATATAGCGTTTCTGTACCCGTTTAATCCAGTTTTTTAATTCCTCTGTTGTGAGATAGCCATCTTTGTTGTCATCTATTCTATCCACAATTTTCCTGTAAAAAGAGACCAGCATCCTTAAGCGTTGACAGAAAAACAAACTACGTCAGTCCAATTTTAGTAGTCGTCATCTGGCCCTGATTTTCCACAAAAATGCAGTGCCTAAAACTTATAAAGCTGCCCTACTGCCTAAGGCTTTCCTGCATTTTGCAGATTATCTTAAGGGATATGTCTCTATTCATTATTTGATATTGCTATGAACAATTGAAACAGAACTCGTGCTATCAAAATTAGTGAACAAAGTACCTCAGATAACACCTGGATTTCTTAGGTTGTATCTACTAACTTAGGGGGACCTCTTCTTCACTGTTGATAGGGAGTGTCCATGCTGGGCTCAGAGTAGGAGACACTAACTTCACCTTGGGAGAAAGCCTGTACTGCAGCTTGCTGGAGGCAACCAGGGCAAAAAGCTAGGATTTCGTGGACACCTGCAGCTTCTCCTGTGGCTTTCCAGCAGACTGACGCTAGGGTGGAGCGAGTTATATGACTGTGTAATGCTGGGCAGGTACACCATGTACAGTCTTCCCTTCCATTCCTGTTCCTCCACTTCTGTTTCTTTTCCTTCTTTCTCAGCAAAAAGCAATATTACTGGTATTGCCAGGAACGCCTGTTAGTAGCTAAAGCAATAACTACTCTGCAGCAGGCCTCCAGTCATTGCTGGCAGTTGGCCTATAAGCCACTGTCCTGTGTAAAGCTGCTAGCCCCAAGTCCTGTTGAAATCAGGAGTGAAGGTACTGGCATACTGCCAGGGAAACTTCCATCTTTGAAAAGTTCTGCACACAGCTGCAGACAAAACCGACCTGAAAAACTATGTTAAAAAGAG
Source organism: Fregata magnificens (assembly GCA_013389945.1). NCBI lineage: Eukaryota > Metazoa > Chordata > Aves > Suliformes > Fregatidae > Fregata > Fregata magnificens. The sequence goes on from WAAD01005439.1 coordinate 205,103, forward strand.
GCAACGTTCTCCTCTACCATTTAGATTCTCTGCAATAGATCTCTCAAGGCATGCCTGTAATTGCTAAATGCCACCAGTTTGGGTTTGAGCTTATAAAACTGGCTTCTGTCCCAGTGGTAGACCAGATGATGAAAACCTTTACCTAAAATAAGAACGCAGCTTTAATCCCACAACTTGTAGGTACCCTTGTCATAGCGGTATTATATTCCGGGCACTGGCCTGTGGGAAACTATGTACCCTGCTCTTGGAACTGTCTCTTCTGCGCATCCAGATTAGCTTTAGGCACATCAGCTGTTTTAACCCTTGTATCACTGCTCATGAGGTACAGGAGCAAACTGTCTGTAGTTGCACTGCACCTGGTTTGGTGACCACCCAGTGGCCAACCTGAGATAATCTGAATGACCATTCCCCATAGGCTCAATCACCATGCCTATGGACTAGTTATATGTCATCTATAAGAAGGGGTAAGAGCAGGAGTTGACTTGTCTAAATCCTGACTTGAGATTCAACAGGTGAGCTCCCTAAACCTCCAGGCAGACAAAAGACACAGGGAAAAGTTCTGCACTTTTAAATATTATTTGCAATTCAACATCTTGGTTCTCCACAAAGAAACCGACTCTGGCCAACTGGAACTGTTCAACTAGTGAAGCAATGTCTTTTCTCAAGCCTTAGTTATGAAAATGGTAAGTATAGTCAAATGACAGCAGCAGCTTCTGCTGAATTTCCAGCAATCTTGGGTGAGTCTGATAGTATCAGACTGAATTATAAACATGCTATTTCTGAGCTACAGGGGGAAAAAGGGGGCTGCTGAATTTGCTTTTTGAAGTAGTAAAGTATGAATTAACTGACTGGAAAACCTTTTCTCTTTTGTATAAATCTCATGGGGAGTTGACTGCCAAGGGTCCCTTTTACTGCACAATGCACTATATTTGCCAATGGATTTGCCCCACAATTAATTTAATTGGTTTAGCTGATATTTCTTTCCATTGTTAAATGTATTAGCTATAATGAATGATTTTGCTAGTAGCTCTTTGGTATTTTTAACATGAAAGAAGTTAGGACTGTTTACCAGAAAATGTTTCCTGCCCCTTCCTTTTCACTTGTACTCTTGTTTTTATAGGTCCATTGCATCCATGTGCACTATTTCACTCTGCTTCCCAGTTGAAGGTGGGGACAAAGAACTAGTCTTGCCTACAGGCTCCCAAAGGTACAGGTAAGAAGCTATTGTATGGACTGTGGACCTCACTTTTTGTACCGATAATTACCTCTAAAATGGCTCAGGATCATTCTAAACTTTGGAGCAGAGCTAGTGTACACTGATCAGTCTGAAAAGTCCTAGTGCCTTTATTTTAAATAGTTAATTCTTGAATACAGCAAAAATTGAAGGAGCATGTTAACAGACACAAAAAGCTGGCTCATACACAGGAATTTACATGCAAACGCATGTAATACCTGAAAGCTTACTTTCTCCCTTTAACTTAGGTGGGATTACAGTCAGAATTAGTTTCCCATCTCATAATAAAGAAGCTAGAGGGCACATGCAACAGGTAATACAACCTGCTATTACAGAGATTTAAGCTGCCAGTCTGCAAAGACATTTGGTGATGAAACAAAGTTGGGGCAAGGAAATCATTGCTACGAAGTGGCTGAAAGAGGAAGGCTTCCCCTCTACACCTGTAGTACAGGTACAGTACAGTACAACTGTATGCTAATAAACTCTGGCCTTGGCCTGTATAAAGAACAGAAAACATTTATATTGTGAGGATCCGTAACCATCTTCTATGTTATCTGAAAATGACAGGCCTATCACAAATGGCAGGGAGAAGGTTCAGAGGACTGTAGCCCCACTCCCCTCCTTCTTAGCCGATCTCCAGTCCCTTAACGCAGTCCTTGGATGCTGCACCAGGATTATGTCATGCTTCTTCAAAGTCAGGCGAGTTGTGGTGCTGCGCATGGGTGGGCAACATGTGATTCTTCCCTTGTGAAGTGATCAGGTCATGATACGATTATGGGCTGGTATGTGCCACAATCTCAAACCAAGATAATACTGTGCAGCTGCTCCTCCACTGAGGCTGCAGGTAGTTGAGTCTGCAGGGCTTTTTTCAGTATACTAGCGAGTTCCTTTTTGTTTGCTGGAAGAAGGTGAGAGTAGCTTTGCATTACTGCTGTCTAGCCCTGGGATTCCAATCCCAGCACTGGTTGCTGGGATGACCAATGTGCTGCCACCCTTCCTAAGCAGGGTAAAATGACTTACAAATGCAGCAGCATGCATTTTGGTTAGAGCAGTAGACTATATGTTCCTGTTTTCTCCCAGAAAGCATTTAAAAATAGCTTTTAATTAAATGTCTTCTTCCTAAAAGCCACTCACTTGCTGAGAAGTGACACTATTTCTAACCCTCACCGCAGAGGTTGCCCCTATCAAAACTGTTCTTCTCAGTATATCCGATTATTAAACCACAAGAAAAAGAAGAAAGTGAAATGTTTTAAAAATCCTCTCTCTCCTCTACCTCCCAGTATGGTACCTGAAATTACAAGGTTAGGAAATGCTGAAAGTTATGAAACTGTCCCACAGGGCCCCCCCCCAGGAACCACATCTCTGATGTTCTGCTGCACAATGCTCACCCCACAATGTGGGCTTTGGTCCTCAGAGGGATGCTTTAGTCACCTCCATTTGAAAGGTTATTGACTGTGGCTGTAGCTTAACATGCCTGTGTCACCTCTCCAAGGTGCACACAGTGAGATCGCTAAAAGTTAAGCTTCCTCCCTTGCTGAGTTAGCATTTGTAAAAACTGTTTAAAACCAACTCTATTGTTAAATCATATCCCCAACTGAAACATCTGTACTTGTGGAAGTGTAGATCACTTTTTAAAAGGCATGTGCATTTTAGTGATATGCATTATAAGAATCTAAGTCATAGATCATGTATGCTGAGAACATGGTTTCCTTTGCTCCTTCTTGAAACAATGTGGATTGAATTGGTCATTTTTGATAACTGCATCTGTTTACTCACTGAGATACAGGTAAATAGTAGTGACAGCTTCCAGAAGGATCTGGAGGTCAGTGTGTGAGATAACAGTGACACTGCACCAAGAGCTTATTATGATGGAAGTAGACAGACATACAATGAGTAAGTACCACTCCCTATGGGAGTAAAGGCAAAGCTAATCTTAGTGAGAACATGCAGATACTTTAAATGATTTTCTTGTTAGTAAATACATAAAAGGATCTTTCTTTAACTACTGTTAAACTGAGTTCTAATTAGTGATCTGACTCCTTGTAGGTGTCAAGGAGGGAGAAGCAGTAAAATAAGGCAACTGTTGCAAGGACTCTGTTCTTGGCGTAAAGGGCAGCGTGGAAGCCAGAGCAACACTAAGGCAGTGGGCAAAGATGTCACAAGTGGAAAAGCTGTGGGGAGATGGCTTCAAGTGGACTTGTAAATGGAGCTGTGAAGAAGGAATGGTTTAAACGCGATCCAACTAATAGGGTCCAGGGAAGTGATCCAGAGGTAAGGAGCTGTAGCAGCAAAGCCCTCCAGCAGTGGGTGAGGTCTGCCCAACACCGGGCACGGCACCACACACAGCAGCTCCCTCCACGAGGCTTACTGCTGGCAGGACCAGAAAAGGCAGGAGAGAAAAATGCAGAAGCGACGAATTATTGGTCGCTCGTTCGCAACATCAGCGGGGTGTGAAAGAGTCTAACTGAAGAGGTATCACTGGCTACGCAGAGGTACAGGGTACCCCAGGAGCCCCTCACAGTGGGAAGGGGCCAGCCTCCCCTGGGCCGGGGAGCCGCAGCGGGGCAGGCAGCACCCAACGCCCTCCAGCCGCTCCCCCCTCCTTCGGCCAAGCCCCCCGCCGCCCCCTCGGGCGCG
>WAAD01005439.1:209264-233945 GCA_013389945.1 Fregata magnificens
CGGGCCGGCCGGCCAACGGCCGCCGCGCGAGCCTAACGGCCGCGGGGCTCCCAGCGGTTTGTCAGGAACGCCAGGAGAACCCCGTTAGGCAAGTCACAGTGGGGGGCTTCCAGTCCTCTTCCGCTCGTTTATCATCGTCGTCTTCTAAGCTTGTACTGCTAAAAAACCACGTCAGCACGAAATAGCCGATCGTTGCTGTTTCTCTGTTGTTCCGTACAGTTTCTTCACCCAGAGTATCAGGCTGACGGTTTCTGCTGTCAATTGCTTAGGAAAGGACAAAAGTATGATTTGTTTTCTTTTCAAGACAAGTAACAGGAAGGCTACAAGTAAAATACCCAAAACTGTGGCTCTGTCTGGAGCGTAACAGCAAGCTGATCCCCAAAAAATGTAGAAAAAAGTTGTCAGAGCTCTCATGCAGAATATTTACCTAAGACGGTCACTAGCACAGTAAGGGAAGCGAACTCAGCATCCTGAAAATTTCAGGAGAGAGAAAGCCCAAATCATTTAGCATAGAAAAAGGTTTTGTTTTTTCCTTATATTACAGTTTATTTTGCTCAAGATTGTAAAAGTCTCTAAGGAGAGGTAACTGAAATTTGCACCTAATATATTTCTTTTCCTATGTTACATCCTTAATTCACTACTCAGGAGGCTTGTCATTGCGTGCAACGTGTTGTATGTTAATGATCCCGCTGCTAAGGGGTCCTGTTTTAAGCTATGACCAAACCATGCAGGTCAGCATCACCACCCGGGCTTGTCTGTCCGTTGTTACTTCGGACCTGAGGGTACTACTAGTTTCACACTGCAATGTCTGATTTGTCAGCCCAGTCCACAGGGTATATAAACCGTATTTGTGACGTGGCCCCTGGCTGTACCACCAACGCTGACATGCAAGATGCTGAACCCGACCACGGCCTCCCTTCCCCTGTTGTTACCCTGGTAGACATCCTTTTGACCTAAACCTCATGTGTAGCTGAACAGTGTCTGGCACAGGGCTTGACTGTGATGGCAGCAAAAATGTGGCTTCCACGTTTTCTGTTCTCTGCCTTCTGTGACCCGTGCAAAGTATGAACTGAGAGCCATGCAGGGCTAGCGGTGCTTTTGCCTCAGAACCATTGGCGACAGCAGCAGATTTCAAACACTTAAACAGCCAAATATGTTGGTTTGTTCCTTAAGTCTAGACAGAGCAAAACACTAATGCAGCCTTTTTGCTTCGGTCACGTGAGCTGCCCTTTGCTTTAGCCCTGGATAGACTGTCCTCGAGGTGTGTCTGAACGTCCTCAGCTGAGCAAGTGCTTCGGTGTTGTTTCGGTGAGAGCTGTGATATACGCATGTGGCAGGTTAAAAATGGTTCAGCTGATCGTACCAACTGTGTTTGAGTTCACAAAGCTAGTGAGATGCAATACTTTTATTGGGTTTGGTGGGGGGTTTTTTTGTATTAAGCATATACCTATAAAACAAAGTTTTTGTTAACATATTCAGGAATCTCATATTTGTGCAATAATTCTGCTCTTTTTTTGATCTCAGTCTTCTACTGTTCCTGTCCCTGATTACAGGGGGACTGTCCTACTCCTGACAAGGTAAGGCTGTGCCGAAGTGCTGAACTTTTACCTTCTTGATCCACCTGGTGCTAGACTGTGCTGCTAGTTAAGAGGTAAGTCACTTGCATGGGTAACAGGCATGTTTTACTGCCCATTGATCCCATCAGTGTTGTAGCATTGTAGCTTGATGTTTGATGTTAGTAGCAGTAGCAGAGGAATATGAAGTTATTTGAGGGATGTGGGAAATGAGTCTGTTCCATTGTCAGAACAATTTGGAGCTGCTTCTGTGAGAAAAGCTACAGTCATAGCAATGCAGAATGGGCTAAGTGCATACGTGGTCATTTGGAAAGCCTCCAGACACTGGGAGGGTTTGCCTCAGGGATACGGGTTCTGGCCATTGGAACATTTTAATTTTGCCCTGTGTTTGGACTCAAGTGTGAATGAGCCCTGAAATGCGGTAATCTTATGACAGATGGGAAATCATGAATGTTATGATCCCTCTAGACTTGGTTCAGGACCATTGGTAATAACAATAAAAATTTGATTGATCCAATATGACTTTTTGTGGAAAAGGAAAGATATTGCAGTTACTTGTCCTTAGAGGGCTGAAGTCTTAGATTTTAATGCTGAGAATAGACTGCACGTTCAGTCAAAACAGTTGTTGATCTGGTCGGTCTTAGTGTTGCCAGATTTTTGTATCGCTCAGATTAACATTTACAGACTTTGCCATTGGGCTATCGTGACCTCATCAAACACCTTAAACTCTCATTCCTCTGTGAAAAGTCACACCACCTACTCCTTTTACTCAATTCACAAAATGGTGGAAGTTTTCTCTTAAATCCTTTATCCACAACACTTGTTTCTTAAAATACTGAATAATTTTCTCTGAGATATTGGTGTTTTCTGTTTTAGTAGTATTACTATGAACATCTCTGCTGAGAGAAACCTACTGCTACTGAATGATTAATATTAATTAGGTTTAGAGTTTAAGGTGCTATTTTCGTAATCCACACTTTCAGTAATGCCTCTGAGTTTTATACACATAAGGTTTCTTTGAAACATTGCAAAATACCAGGTCTGCAACATCGACAATGTTTTTTAGCGATACATTTATGCAGCAGCAGGCATGCTGGGTAGTTTATAAGCTTTTAATGAAACGCTGGCAGATATTAGGGTTTTATGGGCTGGAAAACAGTGCAAATCAAAGAGCTTTGCTTACTGTTTATAGCATTTTTCCCCTGAATCTAACAATATTTATCTCGCTTTTTCCATCTTGCATTTTGCTCTTCACATATTTACTTTCCCTTTCACGGATATATTTACAGTCAACAAACTATTTTGTATGAAATATACTTAGTTACAACATGCCTGTCATCATGTGGGTCCAGTTACCCAGATAAAGCCAAAGATGACTTGTTCCATATCCCACTGTCTTCAGTCTGCATTTATGCTAATAAGGCTACATTTGCATCTTGCATCTTTAGTCAGTATTGCTGGACGTCATTAACTGTGCCTTTCCTGAGGCCATGTAAATGATCCCTAAGGGATGCCATGTTCTCTGGCTGCCTGCTGGCTGATACCTGTTCTTATCATGCTTTCAGTAGCAAAACTCTTCTCAGAGCATATCATCTCTACCAGTACGTTTTTCAAGTGCCATCTGCTACAATAGACAAAATACTTGATGGCGTCATAGTGTAGCTTTCTAAGTAAGGACCTTTTTGTATTCTCACTTACATGTGAAGCCCGTATTAAAACTAGAATGAGATTCTATCCACCGGAGAGTGCTGAGGGAGCTGGCAGAGGAGCTTGCCAAGCCGCTCTCCATCACTTATCAGCAGTCCTGGTCAACGGGGGAGGTCCCGGATGACTGTAAGCTAGCCAATGTGACGCCCATCTACAAGAAGGGCCGGAAGGAGGACCTGGGGACCTACAGGCCAGTCAGCCTGACCTCGGTGCCTGGGAAGATCATGGAGTGGCTCATCTTGAGTGAGCTCACCGGGCAGGTGCGGGACAACCAGGGGATCAGGCCCAGCCAGCATGGCTTCATGAAAGGCAGGTCCTGCCTGACCAACCTGATCTCCTTCTACGACCGGGTGACCCGCCTAGTAGATGAGGGCAAGGCTGTGGATGTTGTCTACCTGGACTTTAGTAAGGCCTTTGACACTGTCTCCCACAGCATTCTCCTGGAGAAGCTGGCAGCTCATGGCTTAGACAGGTGTACTCTTCACTGGGTAAAAAACTGGCTGGATGGCCGAGCCCAGAGAGTGGTGGTGAATGGAGTGAAATCCAGTTGGCGGCCGGTCACGAGCGGTGTTCCCCAGGGCTCGGTTCTGGGGCCGGTTTTGTTCAATGTCTTCATCAATGATCTGGATGAGGGGATTGAGTGCACCCTCAGCAAGTTTGCAGATGACACCAAGCTGGGCGGGAGTGTCGATCTGCTCGAGGGAAGGAAGGCCCTGCAGAGGGATCTGGATAGGCTGGATCGATGGGCCGAGGCCAACTGTATGAGGTTTAACAAGGCCAAGTGCCGGGTCCTGCACTTTGGTCACAACAACCCCATGCAACGCTACAGGCTTGGGGAAGAGTGGCTGGAAAGCTGCCCGGCGGAAAAGGACCTGGGGGTGCTGGTCGACAGCCGGCTGAACATGAGCCGGCAGTGTGCCCAGGTGGCCAAGAAGGCCAACGGCATCCTGGCTTGTATCAGGAATAGTGTGACCAGCAGGAGTAGGGAAGTGATCGTGCCCCTGTACTCGGCACTGGTGAGGCCGCACCTCGAGTACTGTGTTCAGTTTTGGGCCCCTCAGTACAAGAAGGACACTGAGGTGCTGGAGCGTGTCCAGAGAAGGGCAACGAAGCTGGTGAAGGGTCTAGAAAACAAGTCTTATGAGGAGCGGCTGAGAGAACTGGGGCTGTTTAGCTTGGAGAAGAGGAGGCTGAGGGGAGACCTTATCGCTCTCTACAACTGCCTGAAAGGAGGTTGTAGTGAAGCGGGTGTTGGACTCTTCTCCCAAGAAACTAGCGATAGGACGAGAGGGAATGGCCTCAAGTTGCATCAGGGGAGGTTTAGACTAGACATCAGGAAGAATTTCTTTACCGAAAGAGTGGTTAGGCATTGGAACAGGCTTCCCAGAGAGGTGGTGGAGTCGTCATCCCTGGAGGCGTTCAAAAAAGGTATAGACGTGGCACTCCAGGGCCTAGTTTAGGAGTCATGGTGGTGTTAGTTGGCGGTTGGACTTGATGATCTTAGAGGTCTTTTCCAACCTTAATGATTCTATGATTCTATGATTCAGGCCCGAAGACTGAGTCATAGTTTGTTTCGAAAGGATATGGTAAAAGTAAGAATGATGTAGCACCTAACAGTTCTTAGAGTGCACATGTATCTTTGGTTAAAAAGTCAGCATGCAAAACTACTTGAAATCTTCTGCCTCATCTAAATCTTTACAGACTGTGCAGCATTCCTAACCATCGTGCAAGGGCACACTTATCCTGGCGTTGATACTTTTCTTCTTCTATCCTTTGCAAAATTCATTTGTTTATTTCCTGCTTACATGCAGTGCCTCATGGAGCTTGGCTCCATTTACGTAGAGATCCCTATGTAAATAGGTAAAGCACTGATACACTCACTGGTTTTCTCATCAACAAATCGAGTACATTTCAGAGTCTCATGTAGCTATGATTAATAGTCCCTTGAGGCAACCTGGGGGAGTGAGAGAATAGATTTAACTCAGCAGTCCAGGCTCTCATGGTGGCACTTCTTTATCAGGGAATGATGGGTTTCTGGGGCTGGATGCTGAAACACAAGAGAGCTTAACTTAGTGAGTGTAGGGAAGTACCATCATTGTTAGGGTCAGTGTGGCAGACTGCCTGGTTTCCTAGGGAGAACTGTGAAAGGCTAGGTCTATGAGTAGAGCCTATTTCAGCACTGAAAAAATGTATTCTGCAGCTCGGTTAGGGAGAATGGTGATCTTTGATGATAACTCTGCTAATATTATTAGGAGGTAAAGATAAATGTCTGTGAGAAGCGGATGATTTCTAAGTAAGCAAAAGAACTTGTTTTTCAGAGAAGCTAGAAATGGAAAATAAACATTTTTTTTCTCCTCAATTCTACTATACTCTGTAAATCCAGAATAACTAAATTATAGTATTCCTCTGTACACAGAACATATGATTGGTTTGGATGGATATGAGACTAATATATGTCACCTCAAATTAAATTATAGAAACCTATTTTGTATTTTCCAGATTTATATTTTACAATCCAGTTAGCTTAATATGCTTTACTCAGATCATAACAGCAGCACTATTTTTAAAAACCTTGTCTTCTCCTTAGGGCACAGAACACCTTCATCAAAGTGGTTGAAAAATTTCCATCGACACCAATAGACTGCAGCTCAAGCTGTTTGTATACAGTGCTGCTGTATTTTATTGGAAATGTAATTGTAGCAGTATTTCAGAATGAGCTTTTTATGTCTAATTTACTTTGGATGATTTAGCATTAGAGACCATGTATTTGTACTTTCAGACAAATTCTGTTAGGTGTTAATTGCTCTCTTCAGCTTGGGTGTACAACTGTAGATGGACTGTAACTTTTGCATCAGCCCCCGTGGGAAACCAGAAGTTAGGAGATCAGGGCACAATCAGATCCCAGCCTGCAAATGGCAGCAGAAATGGTGCAGGAGGGGAACTGGGGGAACTTTCAGAGAACCACTTTGATGAGACTTAGTTTTGGCCTGTCCCGACTAGTTGCTTCATCACAAAACCATGTGCCTTTTTTTTTTTGCATGTGTGTAGTCTACATCACTCCCTTCTCTTCTCTTCTTTTCATCTTTTTGTGCCTAGCTTGCCAGAAGCAAGTTTCTTGACATAATCTACCCAAGATAATGTACCCAAAATAATCATGCCAATATCACGAGGTTGACAACCTTGTTTGCTCTGTGTGATATACCACTTATCTTGCTCTGTACCTTTCTCATCTAATTGCAGTGTAAACTGTTTGGGCAGGGATTTTCTACTGTTTCTTCTGATTAGTTTGTGGTTACTACTACTGGTTACTGCTTCTGCTGGTTTTCTGCTGAGCCTGTACAGTGACTGGCTCACTTGGGCATGGTCTGAGTTCACCCTTAAGGTACTGTTGTCAATAAGCATGGTTAACAACCATTTTAGGTCACTCGGGAGCAGTCTTGAAGTTTTTCTGTTACCAGGAATCTTTGTGATTAGTGTTTTTTCAAACATTTACATTTTCAAGTGTATAAAAAGATCCTTTGCTTCTGACAGCATGAATCTGTGTGCTGTATGTGCAATTTGCCCTGGTAATTACTTATGTATGGTGATAACCATAGCAACATCCCAGGTAGATAATGTCATGCAAATTACTGCAGCTCCAGGGATGGAAGATGTTAATACAAGTATGTACTCACACCCCTGGTCTTCAACATTTTGCAGCGACTCTCCCTTCCCCTCCCTCATACGTGTTGTTTTTAAATTTCCTTTCCTCACTATGATCAGGAAGGAAAAGAAAACCTCTTGCTATTTTCCTCATTGGTATTCACACAGAGGGAGGGGGAGGGTGGTCCTTCAATGTTTCTGTCATGAATAATTTTGTATGCACAGTGGAAATTCCACAGTGTATGTAGGGCATAAAAGTCTAGAGACTTGGATACACTGCAGGGCGGTGTTGTGCTTAAACCCAAGTTCTTGCATTTGTAAACACGGAGTGTGAGCTTGTGGGGGTGGAATTGTAGCCACAGATGTTTGGACTGAGGTGTAAACCTCTTCAAATCATTTACAGAGGATATGGGAGAGCAGCTTTGTTTTTCAAAGCAGACACGCTGTGGCTGAATACTTATCGGGGCCAGTGCATTGTTACTGAAATGAAGAAATAGCAGAGAGGAAGCTGGTAACAGTTATGCCTTGTTTGGTCATAGCAAGAGAAACAAAAAATTCTGTATGAATGCTGATCTGCATATACACCAGTCCTTGTGTAACCTTAGAACCCCGGAGGTATGAAAATAAGATAAGTCTCTAACGTGTAGCTAGAGTCTTTTGTTAAAGATAAAAAAAAAGCAGGCAAGAAAATTGGTTAAGTAAGGGTTTTGCTTTTCTGGTGAAGAATGAAATTGTTGCTGAATTTTTTTGCTTTGTGGTGAAATAGTGGGAATGTAGGTGTTAGTCCTGCAATCAGTGCTGAAGTTACTGATTACTGAAGGCTGCACTGCCCCAGCCATTAATGAGGAAATACCCTGATTAAAGAGGGTGAAGATTTGCGGCAAGTCAGAGAAAGAGTGTGCAGGCAGCCAGAGACATATACGTAGTCAGATCCCAGTTTGTAAGGAAAATGTTCCCAAAGCAAGTTGAGATATTCATTAGGCCAGCACTGAATTGTCTTCATCATAAAAACATGGTCTCTCTCAAACAGGACCATGGTGGGGAGTGGAAGCAAAATTACTGAAGTCACTAAGCAACTTTATTTGTGCTAGAGGTACCAGATGTAGAGAGTGTTAATTAATTGGAGATTAAAATACTGCCAATCTGTATCCCCTGGTATCTGTACAGGGGTGTTTGCCACTCTTACAGGTCTGCCTGCAAGTCCCAGGTTGTAAGGTTTAATCTTTTCCCCTCTAATTTCTTTGTGAATTAGCAATTCAATAATTTGCCCTATGGTAGCACTGATAGCACTGATCAGCTGTGCCAGCCTGCCAAGAATTGCTATTGATGGCAGCGGAATTTGAAAGGTACCCATGTCCGGGTCATCCAGTTTGTTATTAAACCTTGCAACAGCGCTTGGATCTACAGACATCCCTGATTTACACTGGATTTTTTAAAAAAACATCTTCTAGGATGCCCACCTAAGAAAAACAAACTGCACCAGAAAGAAATATATAAAGTCAGGCTTTTTGTCATCTGACAGAAACTATCAGGCCTAATTGTCTGCTGGAGTTTTTGCCTGTCTGCTTACTTTGCATATAACGGACATTTCTTTGTTATTTCTGTATTCAGCATGTGATTGCCTGAGGATGGCCTCTACTTAGACTCCATATCACATTGAAGGGAAGAGCAGATGCCTTGGAATTACAGGGAGAGCCAAACTGAGGTCCCGGCAAGTTAAATACACACTCTTTTCAAAATAAAGTTCATAATATCAGCACTGCTAGACCTCCTGAAACCCTGTTTATAGGCCAGTTTCTTTGACTGACCAGTATCACAGCCAGACAAAATATTTGACTGTAATTATCCAGTCCTCTGCTTTCCATGGCTAGGATGTCTTCTTCAGGACTGAACTGACCTCTTCCTAAATAAGTTCAGGGGACAGCGGGGACCATAACCGGCATATTTTTTTGTTTCTCTGTGGTCTTGTTAAAGAGTACGTCTATATGGTTTTGATTTATTGTTTTTATTCACAGGGTGAGGTATTATTAACATTGGATTAAAAATGAAAAGACTCCAAGTAACCTAGGAATGTCTGAGAAACAGTGTCAGTTGTTAATGAAATTCATAGCACAGGCGTTCAACTGAAGATCTTAAAAGTTCATCACAGAGACTGCTGACATTGCAAATCTTCTCTCAGAGCTGCAGTATCATTCCAACAGAGGGGAAAAAGGTGTGCATGAGTAAAGATTTGCCTAGGTTAATGCCACGTGTGGGGTTAATGTTATATTTAATGATTCTAGTTCCCTGCTCTAGCAAGGATATTGCCTTCCTCCCTGCACTACGTGGTCTCCACCTTTTTATTTTCCTCTAGCTGACAAAACTAAGGGAGCCTGCTGGCATGTGAAAAAACACTATATTAGCCAGCTGTGCAGTTTGTATTTAACACATGGGTGTATTTTATCAGAAAGCAAAGGAAATAATAACATCAAATTCATATGTCAAAAAAGCATGTGCATTTAATAAATAATAATTGATGTGCATGATTTTATTTACTGTCTCTTCTCCTCACTTTTTCCGCCTCGCCAGTTGCTCACCTTTGCTAGTTTATGACATGATGTTCAGGGAAACATTGTGTTATCACATGCAGCAGACATCAACAGAGAGAAATTGGCTTGTCATTAATAGTAATTGTAAAACCAGCCCTACAATAAACCCTGCTTTTGGCCACAACTTCTGCCTCCTGGGAGCAGAAGTGAAACAACATCCACAGCTCTCATCTGTTGATCATTTTTAACCCAGGGTTAAAATCTCATGTGCAAAGGTCAAGTGTAGACGGGCCTCATCCTAGGGCTCAGAGATGCATAAAGACCGTAGCTGCAGAGCAACCTGGAATCGAGGTATCCAGGGGAATGGGGGAACTCAGCGTTCTTTCCTAGCTTTTTCTCAGGGTATCATTAAATGACAAGCTTCTGGTTAAGACTGACCATTTTGTGTCTGTTGTGCCAGGGGAGAAATGGCACAAGAAGCCCTGGTAACAGTTCACTTCCTGAAACACCCGTGGATTTCTCCGTTACTCCTGTGGAGATTTCTGAAAGGCTGGTACGGCTATGAGCAACCATGGCTGTGGGGAACGTGTTCCAGTGGCTGCCTCCAGGTTCCTCCTTATCTCTCGACCTTCAGACCTGACAGTGGTTTCCCTGCTTGGATTAAGGTCCTCGTTTTGATAAATACCAGGGGCCTGACAAAATAGCTTGTAGTTCTAAAGCAAGCTACAGCAGAGGTGCTGCAGGCTCACACCTCTGTGATTTGAAGCATAAGTGGGAAGAAACATGAACACTCAGCCCTCAGTAGGCAGCTTGGCTTTCTAGGAGAAGCAGAACAGGGCTGGCTTGGAAATTAAAGGGGGAAACTGCCTCTAAGCTTAGACAGTTTTTATTGATAATATATAGCACAATTACCCACTGAAATTAAGCTACCTTAGAATACAGGCATACCAGCTGCAAAAGGGGTCTGTCCAATGTCCACTGAAATCAGCTGAAAGCATTTTAGTAACTTTAGTGAGTTTGGTTTAATTGTCAACCGTGCAAAACAATGCTGCACAGCTTTTAGGACAGGAAGTGCAGTATACTGTAAGCAATATTAATTCCTTTTGCTCTTTTTTGGATCACTAGTTTTTATTTAAGTTTATCACACAAACAAATCATAAACTGCACACGACCTTAAATTGTTAAATTAAACCTAATGTACGTTACTGCAATAATAGAGAAACTGTGCTCTTTTAGCCAGACATGAAATAGAAATAGGCATATTGAATGAGTTCTCCTCAGTGAAATGTTCAAATTCCTTATTTTTCCAAATCTTTAAATTCTAACTTGTCTGTTAAGGATACAAAAGTGTAATGACATTAAAATATGCACACAAAGGACAACACATCAACTAAATTTCTTCAGACAACAATATATGAATGTCCAAAGACTTTGTTGGAAGACTTTCATACAGGACCTTGCACTCAATACCTCTTTTGAGTTTGGTTGTAGATTGGCTATTCGGCATTTACAAGCCGTTCAACCAGAGTGCACAGTAATTGCAGTTTTGAGTGTGTATAAATAGCACTCATGTAAGAAGGGTTAGCTGCTTAAATATGTTAATTAAGGGAAGTCTACATTTCCAATTACTCTTTTGTTTTGTAGCCATCGAGGCTGCAGCACACCAGTTCCTAACTGATCACAAGTATAGCAAAGTAGATAGGCAAAGCCAAAACATCTATGGAAAAACATATTAACTAGTGCCAGAATTGTGAAGTGAATAAGAGATTATTTAGATAAACTGAGTTATGAACTGAAACTAGCTATAGTACACAGTTGTAAATGTCAGTGAACCAGACAAGCTAATTCCTTGCCTGTGAAGTAATGTTGGAATGCATATTATATGTGGTTTATGTTTAAATATAAATATGGGATTACCTTTTAGGTTGTGAAACAGAATCATATAGGCAACAAACATTGCATCTAGGGTCTTCTATGGGTGAAAACTGTTGTGTCAAATATGGTTAGTTTAGTAGGGTTGATGGGCTTTATTCAAGGTTCCTAGAATTTATCTGCCAAGCATAAATAATTATTTAACAACTAATAGGGCAAGGCCAGAAATATAATAGCTTTTATGTTGAAATTAACATCAAGTGATCTGTAGACATCTGCTAAGCAAGCCAAATGTGGTCTATGTGCTGTATGTTTTGCCTCACTGCCTCAAAATAACAAGCAGTGCTTATATTTGGAGGGCCAGTTTTCCTTGTTGAAGTGGAAAAAAAATGCTCTGATAGAAAATCACTTGCACTGTTAGGATCAAGTGTGTGATGAACATTAAATAGCCCTACAAATTTAAATAACGCTCGATGCTGAGACTTCAGCCTTGCAAATGCTCGTTTCCTGATGTGTGCTTAGTGTGGTTCAGAGGAAAATGAAAGTCCTTTCTTCTTAGAAAGAAAACAAAGTATCACCTGGTATGTTCCAGCCCTTAGCTGTTGCAGCTTTCTGGGGTCCAGTAAGTGTGGGAGCCTGGGCTCCAATGAATTTATTTTTTCCAAAATGACAAGAAGGGTGAGGGAAGCATAAGAAAAGCCACAGCATCAAGAAAAACTGAAAAAGTTCCAAGTTGCAAAGACCCCTTCCAAGCAGATACTCACTGTTGCCTTGCAGAGATCTGCATTGTGTGCGTAAGTGTTTGGGTTATGTGGATGCCAGAACAGAAACTGTACTTCCTTTGCTTGAGAGCACCGCTGTTGGCATGGTTTGTTTGCTTTACTGGCTGTTGCCGTTCATCTGCTTTCAGGGCCAACTGTTCGATCTTTGGCATCTTCTCCAGGGGTCTTGGCCTTTCCTCTGTTTTAAAAGTATTAGAAGGAGGTTGAATTGCTGAGTGGGGAACGTAATCTTTGTGAGTCAAAGTCTAAAGATGTTAGTAAGCTGAAAGGGCTGCACTGGCAATTTACCGCGTACTATGCAGGAATGAATGAGAGACTCATATTCATTGTGCTTATGTATACTCAAGTTCTTTATGTCCATATTTAGATCTGTTAACACAATAAGATTAAGCCAACTTGACTTTCTTGAATTAACAAAGCAGTAAATGGCAGAGCCTCAACAACAGAGCCCATAAATGTGTACTACCACCAGCAGCATGACTAACACTGGACCTGAGATCCTGCAGGGTTTGGCAGTGACACAGAAGACGCTGTTCTGAACAAGCTGGATTCCCTTTCGTACAGGAGCCTTGGCACCGACCTCACTGTAAGCTGGCTCGAGCTTTTATGGGGGCAATGAAGGCTGGGCTCTGTGCTGGACTCGGTGTCTCTGCCCTAGGCTTTCCTGAATACAGGAGTGCAGCCTCAGGCTGCTGTGGTTCCCACTGCCAGGAGTCCCTGGGGATTTGTCTGCCAGCTGGGTTAGCCAGAACACACAGTGCTCCAGCCAAAGTCAACTTCCCCCTGTGAGGGCAACCGCAGCGAGGAAATGTCAGATGCTGGCTGTGCCAGTTCTCAAACCACAGCCCACCCTTCCCAGCAGGGATTTCCCCAGCAGATGAGTGGCAGCAATCTCTGCCCTGTGCTGGCAATGCCAGAGGACAGAGTTAGAGGAACAGGAAAAAATGTCCGGGGGAAGAGAGCTGTTCCACTGGCAAGTCCAGACTTCTTCACAAGAGACCAGGTTTTGGCTGTGGCATTTTTCTCTGCTGCTTCAAAGCACAAATGATGAGAAGGAAGAAATCCCCTTTGCAAAGGCCTCTTCTTGGATTTCTGTATTGGAGCAGCGCACAAGGGAGTTAGAAGTGTCCTGAGGCAGGAATGCTACATAATTTTGTCCATGGATGAGGCTCCTTGTAGTCCAGCACAGCTAGAGAGAGCAACATCCAAGCGGGATGGAAAGAGTGGACCATCAGTTCTGTTGTTTGGATATTGCAGACTTGACTGCTGCAAGGACTAAGCATGGGACGTTATTCTAGGTGGTATAGTTGGGCTTCTTCGCAGGCATTTGTCAGATGTGGGTGAGGAAGTTTCTCTGTGCCATTTGGTCTTGGCTTTCTGTGGGAAATGTGAATTGCCGATTCCAAATCATAACACGTAAGAGCTCCTGGGCTGTGCTGAGGGTGCACAACAGCCCATTCAGCTTTACTCTGATGATTAGGTTACCGCTTTTAGTACAAAATATATGGCAAAGCAGTCATTTCTATGCATGTTCTAGAGTGGTACATTATTGCATTTTAGCACTTGACATGAGACTAATTTACACACAGTCACTGCTTTGTCTTCCATAAAAAACAAACCATCTACAAGCAGATGCAAAAAGTCTGCTAAAGATTTCATATTATTAGTGTTTACGGCATATGTTGTAGTGCTGCCTGTTAATTACCACATTTAAGAGTGTGCCCTTCTTCTGTGAGGGGTAGGCGTCTATTTGGAGCGATGCTTCTTGAAAAAATGTTGACACTAATTCAGCATTGCTGCAGCATCTCAAAAGATTTGTAGGCCTGATTCTGCTCTCAAGCCTGCTGAAGAAAGTGAAATCGGCCTGGTGTAAAAATGGTTTTGGGGAAGAATCAGACCCTCTGATTTCAAAGGCTCCTTGCAGTCCTAGTGCAATACAAGTCAATGAGAAAACAGGCCATGTGTTGGAGGGGGCACATTTGCTAAACTTGTGAGGCAGGGACTGGCCAAAGGAGTGTATACGCAAATCTGAAGCTCTGCCTCTAGCACTTACCATCGTTCAGGCAGCAACTTCTTTCTCCTCTCCCTGTGGAGTGCCTCTACTGTAGCCAGGCATTTTACTGGGAGTGCAAAAATTGCTGGATAAAGAGCAGTGCTTTCTTTTGTCTGTTTTCCTCTGAAGGTGACCCCAACTGTTCGTTTCTTCCTTTGACTGTCCCTCGTGCTTCCGTTTGGCCATTTGTTCCTGTGTGAGTGGAAAACCCTGCTGTCTCTCCAAGCTCAGGCACTGTCGTCATCAGGGAGCTGTGTGTGGCCCTATGCGTAGGGGCATCACGGAGGTGACGGAAAGGTGAGGAAAGGTAGCATCACTCAGTGGAAAAAAGGTCATGAGAGTCCTTAACTTGGCACCATGTCCCCTTCCTGTTCCTGTTCCCCACGCCCCCTTGCTGTCCTGCTGTGGCTGGCTGGCGGGGAACCTGGGCCCGAGAGGTGCTGTGCACTTGTTAGGAAGCAGCTTTATCTACCTCAGTGGTGTCTGAGACATGGGCAGCCCCACGCTTGGTTTAGCACCTTTTGGTCCTGCGTGCTGCTCTTCAAAGAGTGGAATTATTATGTTCACCAGAAAAAATTACAGTTTGGCCTGTCTTTTAGGCATCTGTCTTTCCCTGTGATCAGGGACTCTCTTGATTTGGGGCTGTCTTTATCTCCATAGGTCTACCTGGCAAAATGAAGGTGTGATTGTAGCATGTTGGCCTGTCTTAATTTAACTGGCAGAGGTAATAGTAGCAGTGAGGATGCAGCAGCACTGCGTAGCAACCAAGTTATAAAGTCTCCAGAGACCTTGTGTATATATCTCAAGGTATGTTGACGCTGCAGCAACTGCTGCTTGCGGGGATACCTTGAGATAGCTGTTAACAATTTCACAATGAATTGTTACTTAGCAATGGCCGAGTTAAATAGCTGCCACAATGTTTATTCCCCTTCTTGGGTGGGTTTTGCAGCTTGTACTGAGTATCATGCTGCTGTGGATGGGATGCACCTGTTTCAGCTAATGGAAAACAGTGACAGTGTTCTGGATGAACAGTGTAAATGTTCATCCAGACACATCCTCAGCACATATGGAATCAATGCTAAGAGACTAAAGATAGAAAATGCGGCAAACAGGGAGAAGACTGGCTCCTATGTAGAGCAGCTTTATGGCTGGCATGTCAGAGGGGGGATGGGGACAAAGTGATGCTTCTTCTCCAGTGCTGGAAGTATGAGTCCATGCTGGAAAAATGATGACCAGGGCTGTTAAAACCCTCCCACGGTGCCTGACTCTGGAAGAAGCAAAACACTGGCAGAGACTGTGTCGTGCTGCAGAACAACTCACCACTGACTCAGAAGTGGTAGAAATAGAGCATGAAAACTGGGCCTCAAACCCCGAACAATGATATAGGGATGTTACCTGCCACAGACTGATTCCTGGGGCTCTTGTGTTTTACCCTGTGGCATGGCTTACATAAGCTGTCAGACTCATGAAGGTCCACAGAGCTGAACCGAACATCTGGGCTCTGCAGCTGCAGCCAATACTTCTCCTCACTGAACTGTGCCTGCTTGGTGGAGTCTAGAACTTGGATCTGTCATCCTTGCAGGTGGTTTTTGGATGCTAAACCCAACATCACCTTTCTGTGCCCATTCCCTCTCCTGAAAAAGGGCTCAGCTTCCCATTCAGTCCAGCAGAATCGGACCTTTGGACTTGAAAATAATCTCAGTCTTTCAGCTAACAAGATTTGTCCTCAAGACTTTTTCTTGCATTCTACTTTGAACATCATTTCTACATGCTGCTAACTTTGATAGGCTAATGGGAATGATCTGCACATGGAGTTCACCCTTGTATTGTAAATAGCTAGCTTTGGTCTGTAATAGGTGTTCTAAATGAGACGCGCTGAAGTTTTTTAGGAGTCATTCAGGTGTGCTCCTCAGCTGGTGTAGGCTGACTTTGTATCACAAACCAGTGGAGCTTTGCCACTAAAGTTATGATCCAGATTTGGGACGAGTATATGGCCTGCACCTTTCTGAATCTCTGTTTTAGTCACACACAAAAAAGCACTCTGGAGTTTTGGTAAACCTTGCTGAGGCCAACAGGAATGATGAAATAAGTCATTTGAAAATCAGGCCGTTTGTACTGTGGTTCCGAATTTGAGACTTCAGTTTTCTACAGGTGAGTTTGGAACGCCAGGGATTCCCGTTTCCGAGGGCCCTGGCAGGGCTGGAAGGGCAGCGCAGATCGCAGCCGTCCCCCAGCAGAGGTTGGTACTGCAGGAGCCCCACCTGCTGTTGGATGGGAAGGAAGCGGCTCGGTCCTTTAATGCAGCCTGATTGTGCGGTAGAAGTGAGTCACTTCAGATTGCCCTCTCTCTTATCGCCCTCTTTCACCCTTGCATTCTCCCTTTTACACCCAATTCTTTGCGGTCCTTATGTTTGTCATATCGTATGTTGATTCTAAGCTCTTTGGGGTGGGAAGTATATCTTATCTCTGCTTGTAAAGCACTAAGTAAATTTACACACAGTGTAAGTGCTTGATAATAATAACCCTGATATTTTACTTTTACTAGCATTTGATTTCAAGAGCTCTCTGTGAATCCAAATGAGAAAAAATTACAAAGGCAAAGGTATAATTAGGGTTCCTGAGATGGTTTTATTCTAACCTGAGGGTGACTTTATATTGGTTTTTTTCTCTTTAGAAATGAGAACACCGTAAGCAAGTCTGCCTAGCATAAGAAAGACAGTAAATATGAAACTTTTAAATTGACCAATACTTGTAAAAGGACAGGGTGTTAAATGATGTATTAAGAGACTTTTTCTTAAATTAAACTGCTGCTTTTACGAGTGTGAGATGAGCACAGTGATCAGGAGTAAGGCTTATTTACACAGCAGAATTCATTTGAGATCAGGGTGCTTTTGGAGCAGAAAAATACTTTTATGTCTAAAGGCTTTCCTTTTTTTATATCATTTATATCTTTCAGGGACTAATTCTGCAAGGTACTTCAGCTCCTGCCTGTTTTCAATAACAGTTCAGTTTCAGTCAACATGGATGTTGCTGAATCAGGATCTAGACCATCAGCTTTTCTTCCCCTAGAACGAACCTACAGTTAAAACAATCACTGTCTCCCAAAGTATCTTATTTTAGAAGAGTTTGCTAGCCTGCAGTGTGACACTTTACATTACATTCGGGATTAGAGAGGGACTCAAACCAGCAAAATTTGGGTCTGGAATGAGATTCCAAACACTTTGCTTATGAGGATTCTTTAGGGTCATCCATTAGAAATATGAAATTGAGAGTGCATGAATGTATGTGTTGTTATTCCTGCTTAAAGGATATGATACATACAGGTGGAATTAAAGTGAAAAGGTGTTGCTATTTAGTTTGGGAGAGTGTGGGGGCTCAGAATTGTTTATATAATTTAATTTATTACTGAAGTGTGTAGAATTAAAGTTCTGGCATTATCTGAGATGGACAGAGCTTCTTCCAAGATACCTGCTCTGCAAAAAGCCAGCAAAACTGGCTTCAGCTGACATGGTGAAACCCTTTGTATTTGTGACATAGCATGTGTTTTATACCTGGGCTTATAAAACTTTTATAAAAAATCTGTTATTAAGCCTCAGTATGTCATTTTGATAGGCTGATAGGATAGCTAATAGACAACATTGAGCATCTGCTCATTTCCTGCATATTGAGATTTGGATTCATCGGTGAAGCAAGATTTTAAAAGTCAATAAAACAAAAAATGCTTAACCACAGATTCTTAACGGATAACAAAGATATTTATTTTATTCATTAATATAATACACTTTCTCTCAAAAGATAGTTTAGACCTTAATTTTTAAGAGGATGTTTGGATTTCTTAGATGAGTAAATGGGCTTGCTTGTGTCTCTGCCTAATCTGCTTTGTGCCTGTGTAACCCAGCAGGGAGAGCACAGCACTTTTTGATATTCTCAGAAGGGGTGAATGTGTCTTGCTTTGAAGATGAGGGAGGCACAATAGTGATTCATATACCATGTGGAGGTTCTCCACAGAGGTTACACTTTACCCTGCAAGAACTTAAAATGTCACAACAGCCACAAAGTGCAGTGATTCCAGAAACTCAGTGCATGATGTACAAAGTAAAGAGGAGAGAGAGCAATGTGGCTGCTGCATTTCTTGATGCCTTTTGAAACATCGCCATAGGTATGTTAGATATATATTATGTTTCACTGCAAGATACCAAGTAGCTGGAATTTGCCTTATTTGTTTTCTTAGTGTAAAGCATCCTTGTAGGTACCTCTGATGCCAGCATCATTGCAGTGGCGTGTAACAAGTAAGGATGTGCCCTTGCTTTACCTTACAGGCAAGACAGTCCTTCCCTTTCTAGGAATATTAGTATTCATTTATCCTGGAATCCAGCAGCACCCAGGCCGAGACATCTGGTAACGACATCTGTGTGGCAACTAAGTGTTCTGGTGTCTGTAATATTCATATGTGAGTGCAAAGTAGACTCAGATGTTTGGAAAATTACAAGAGGAATGAAAGTATGTTTTTCTTGAGGAATTCTGTAGGCAAGCAGTCATCCTTTATTATACTTTTGTTTGCAAATAACGTAGTAAAGACAGGAACTTGGACCTCTAAAGGATAAAGTCATCATGACAGTCTTTGTGGAAAGTATTGTTTCTGTTATTAGGTACAGGTCATAAACAAATAAGGGACTCTGGAGTGACAGATTAATCTTTTCTTAAAATGCTTGTTAATAATGTGGTGACTCTTCATAAACATGGCAGTTTAACAAATGTATGATGATGTCTATGCATGGGCTCCTGTCAGTCTGCTCACTCAAGAATGGGGCAAAGAAATTATATAGAGGTATTCTATTGTTTACTCAGGGTTTTAGATCTGTTAGAAAGATCTGAGTTAGCCAACAATCTGAATAGGCCTGGAGTACATGGCTGAGGTAAGATTTGTAAGGGGAGGTTATTAGTTTATTAAATCTACTGCTAGAGTTGGAAAAAAAATACACAACGTTCTGGGCATACGAACCATCCTTAGGGCACTTCAGAGGGATTGATGGCAGCATTTGCTATGTTGAAAGCTCAGTGGATATGAACTTATGTCTGTTTGGCTCAATTACTGTGCTCTGAGCAGTGTAATTTAAATATTGTGTGTTTCCGGAAGGTTAACATTGCTGGTACACTTCATGCTCTTCACTGTAAAAAGCAAGCACTTTAAAAACAAGTGACAATCTTCCATTTGCCACTATGCAATCAGTGAAACTGTTCTGTTAAGATCGAAATTTCCAAGGCTAAAGTCAATTAGAGTGGAGTACTTAAATTTGTTAGTCCACATGAAATAAATGCAGCAATGACACTGTAAAACTGGTGATAAAGGGTAGGCAGCACACCAACCAAGTTGTGGGCTAAACTTGCTTAACAATACTTTCTGTAAGGAGAAAGGCTGTGGTCTGAAGGTAAAATTGCCCACCCTTGCATAGTTTAGAAACACTTGTCGGAGATCTGATATCACTGGGGCAGACACTTGCAGAATGGTGCCACAAGGTCATAAATTCTGCGGCTTCCCTGGGAGCCATAGTGCTGCCATTTCACTGGTAGCAATATCCCATGTTCAACGTAGAGCAAGCCACGGTTTTACTAGCAATGAGTACTCTCTATGTAAGTGCCTTGAGGTCACTGTCTGTTGACATCATCATGACAATAATCCCTTCTCCAGGTATGCTTACACAAATTACTGTGAAGCAGGGTAAGGTATGGACTTAGTATACATTTATCTATACAGCACACTTTCAGTGGGGGAGAGCACGGACACAGACAAGTTGGTGTGAAGCTGATCATTGCACGGTGAATTCACCTAAGCTATTCTTGCAGTAATTTGTTCCTATAGTTGTATTCTAGGATACAATACCAGTCTTAAATTTCATCAGAGTTTAAAGTAAAGGTCATTTTGTGCTATTTAATTTTAGATATTATTACTAGTTTCATAGCAAAATTTTTGGAAGTCCAGCTGCAGTGTAGCAGGCTTCACAGAATGGCTGTATATATTTGGATTATCTTCTTGACTTCCATTCACTTCAATTAAGTGACCCATGATTTTTATGTAACAGGACATTGCAAAAGATGCACCTGCCAGTTTTATTTCTGTTTTTATATTGTTGGAAGAGGTTTGGAAGTTTGACCTAAGTATATTCCTGAAAGTTGAGATGCTCCTCTGAATCTTTCCAATTTGCTGGAGGAATATTGTGGTGTTTGTTTTGCTGGAGGGCAGCCCAGGGTCTTAAAGGTCCTTTTGAGACTTACAACCTCTGATTCTTGGAATCAAAATGTAAAGCCCAAGTTATGAGCACCTATATGGGGATTTCTAGTGAACTCAATGAAAATCTTGTAAGAAATATGTGCTGTCACATGCTGTGTTGTCTTCTGGGCAGATCTAAAATATCATGCATCAACATTTCTCATGGAATAGCTCTATTTTTGACTCGGTAGCATGTGAGCAGAAGCTGGACATGACATAGAATGCAAGAGAAAATCAAATATGAACAAGAAGAAATCTTTCTTTACCCATTTATGGAGTGGCCATTTGTAAGCATCTGGTAAGTACGTATCTATTTTAAGGAGTTGAAGAACATTTGAAATGTGCCACTCATATGTGATTTGAGTCCTAAATGTATCTTATGGTTAAGGATCTGTCTTTAGCATATTGCTGTGTGCTGCCCCAAAGCCTTTAGGTCACGTAAACTTATCTCAGATTTAATTTTCTTTCAGTCGTAGTATTAATTCAGGGGTTGTTACAGTTTGTTTGCCTAAAAAAATCTATGTGATTTTTCTTTGCATTTTGCAAACCTCATCATTTTGGAATCCTAAATGAACTGTTAAAAGAACTATTTATTATAACCCTATTATATGGATATATTTTGACAAAGAATGTGCATGAGCTTGATGGTGCATCAAAGCAAAAAAAGCCCAAAATGGTCTTTGACTTTAAGGAAAAGTCTTGAACCGCTGTCAAGATCGAAGTATGTTTCATGTGCTA
Source organism: Fregata magnificens (assembly GCA_013389945.1). NCBI lineage: Eukaryota > Metazoa > Chordata > Aves > Suliformes > Fregatidae > Fregata > Fregata magnificens. The sequence goes on from WAAD01005439.1 coordinate 230,429, forward strand.
GAGTCCTGATTCAGCAAAGCATGTAAAAAAGAATTTCAAGGACAGTGAGCTTTGGTGGCAGCCACTGAACATGGTTGCATTTACTGCTGTGATTCTTGCTTCTCAAAAATTCCAACAAAACAAAACACTTGCCCACAAACAAGTCATCAAAAATATTGTAATCTTTCTCCATTTTCACGTCCTCACTCAGTATTTCTTACACAGTTTGCATTATTCATAATGATTTGCTTTAATCTGAAGGACTTAAAGTTTTAAAAGTTCCTGCATTTGCATATCTGTTTCTCTTGGTAAATGAACTTAGCTGACAAGAAATAGCTCGTATGCTTTTCCGTGTCCTAGTAATCTTTTATTCACGTATGCTTTATGCAACAGACATACTCACTGCTCTTCCTCCTTCTCCATCGCCAACAGTCTTAGAATATGTATGCTGACACCAAAGAAATTAAAGCAGTACTTTTTTTCTTAATGGAAAATGCCTGGTAAGACACTCTGATTCCCTACATCCCTCTTTGTTTTTCAAGCAGACCAGTGCTATAAGAGAACTTTCAGCCAGACAAATGTTTTATGGCAATAGCGCTTTATGTTTTCCTAACACCCTCCTTCTAAGGGTCTAAAATGCTTTACAGCAGTAATAAATTAAGCCTTACAACATCCTATGTGGTAGGTAACTATTATACCCATTTTATGGGTGCCAGACTTCATGGAATAAGCTGCATTCAACATGCCAGCAAGCTATGAGCAGCCATTTGGGGTTTCACCCTAGAATGATCATGTGAATGCTGCCTACAATGGAGTCTATAAAAGAGGTGCCTACAAGGCAAAGCATTAGGACTTTTAGGAGCAGTGTTTGTCTTTGGGCCTTGCGCAGAGACCTTTAAAAAAAAGTTTGTGAAGAAAGCTGTGATTAGACACTAAGAATCATCTTGGAAAGAATTCAAGATAAAAAACCCTAATAAATGACGGAATGGAGGTTCAGCAGTCTGGAAAGAAAGCTAGTGTGGAAGAGAGTCTGGGGGAATCAAAGGAAAGGTTTTAGAGCGGAGGAGCCATTACCAGATTTTCTTGGCTGCAATCCAAAATGTATAGGAGAGTCTGGCCTCCCTATAATACTTCAGCTGAGATAAAAGAAAGTCATGACTCTTGTTAAAAACACTCATTCCCAACCTGAAACCTAAATAACTATAGGCGGCTGTACTAACTCAGTTTTTAAATCAGCAGAAGAACTGAGCTACAGCTCTGAGTGGTTAAATGACAAACCAGACGTCAGCAATGTATTTGTGTCTGAAATAGGTACCTGACTGGTGGCACCCCACAAGCCCATGCAGATGTGCCAAACTTCTTATGGTCTCTTTTGCCTAAATGTTTGAAGTCTCTTCAGAGTCTGCAATGATAATGGCCACTTAGTTTTGAGGAAACACCGAATCATGGAAGAAACTGTGACACCAAACATGTAAACCCTCAGTCTTGTGACCTGAAGTCAGAGCACAGGTGGTCTAACCTGGTGGCCAGCCAGCAAGGCCTGGAAGGCTGGCTGGTGAATTCAGAGGGAAAGGTGGACAGTTCATTTGGAAAGAACAAAGCTACTACTTTGCAAACGTCATCACATATACATAGGTATATACCTCTCAAAACAGGGAGGTCCTTGTGTAGAGTGCACAGGAGAAGGGGAATAGAAAAACCTAAACTAGCTTTAAAATGAAGCTCAGTTGTTGTATGGACGGGCATGTAGGGTGTGATTGTCTGGATTAGCAGGGGTCAAGACATTGATCAAGAAGGGACCCCTCCCAAGATAAGTTAACATCATATGATAAACTCAGTGCTTCGTGGCATGCTTTTCGTTGTTAAAACATCCTATCATACAGGAATAACCTCATTATTCTGTTGAGATGAAACAAGGAATACAGGCACCAAGGAATATCTTCTGTTCTGAAATATTCATAAGTTTTTTTGTTTTCTTTTTCTACTGACACAAACAGTCAAAGAGCAGCCTGGAGGAAATGTCCTTCGCTTTTGGAAAATGAGTTGGTAATTTATTCACATAAGGCCGTGTAGTCATTTTGAATTAGCACATTGTGGAATCCACTAACAAAATGAAGTCAGTTTACATTTTAAACAACCTTTAATATTTGTAAAAGTAAATATCCCTTAATTTCTCAGCAATTTAGATGTAATGGAAATTGTCAGAAATTTTAATTTCTTCCCGTTTAGCTCACTCACAATGGCTGTCAAACAGTCAAGTGATATGACGTAAAGTACTGCTAATCGTTTCAGCACAAGACAGTACTTCAAAGGTAAGGCAAAGGATGTGCAGACACTAATGAAATTTTATTATCAGAACATAGAATTAGAATTGTGACAAGAGACAATGGTGGCAGTGACATGCAGCTAGAATGTTAAGCTTCTGAAATCTCCAAGCTGAGGCTCGCAGACAAAAATAGCTAGAGCTACAGACTTCTTAATAGTCTTAAATGGAAATTGAATGGGCTCAATTAATCAAATGAACAAACTATAGGGAATTACAAAAAAGGCTCATTCTATATTTTCAGGCTATTAACCTGCATGGCCATTATGTCCTGTTATAATGGGGTGGTTTGCAATCCATGTGTTGCTTCTCTGAGAATATGTGCTTTTGTAATTCATAGGGAAACATGTAAAGCTCGTAAGACAGCGTGATGATTTTTGTAAGCACACTTGGGCAGACCCCACTGAAAGTGGGTCTCGTTTCACATGATCAAGCCAATTCTGTCTATGAAATAGGACTGCATATTTCTGAATAAGTGAGCATGAGAAGTTTGTTTCAGAGCAGATGACTGGTCCCCAGCATATCCAAGGTTAAATGATGAATTTAACTGACCTATGGGCATCTGTTACTATTTTGGTGTTCGCTAAAAGCGTATCTACTTTACAGAAACCTATGAGAATCTGTCAGATGTTAAAGAAGAAACAGCCCTGATGTTAGTGGGTTGACTTGAATTTAGTCCTCAAGTACTTGTAAAGTAATGGTCACTGTCCTCAGTGCACTTTCTTAAGTCCCTGAACTGTGGTAGGTGTCCTGTTGCCTTGTGAACCTCAGCAGCTGCAAGAGGAAATGGAAAATGCCACCTGGAATTTATTAGGTTTACTTCTTTTTGAATTTCAGTTAAACTTGGTAAGAGTGATCAAAATCTGGAAGATTCTCTCTTCTGTGGAGGGGACCTGTCCTCTGCTATTAGGAACTTGGTCTCTGATTCTTGGATTTGTCCCGTCTACAACGGCATTGGAAATAGAAAAGTATTTGAGAAGGGTTGGAGACAAAAGATACCCATCATTATATTCTATGAGTGCACTTTAGGCCCTTTTAGAGAATGTCTGCTCCCTAGGAGTCCTGTACAAATATAAGGACTTCATGAAAACTCACACCCAGCATGGATGTGATAGTAGGGGGCTCTTCTGCAACTTCCACAGGACACAGTCCAGCAGGAAGTCTGCAGTGTCAGGCACTGGTTTCCCTCTTCCATCTGCAGAATAACTATTGGCT